>PVKH010037392.1:0-11466 GCA_004027955.1 Chaetophractus vellerosus | reverse complement strand
GGGTTTTCAAATTATTTTTTGTGCTTGCTCAATGTCTTCTTTTTTTTTATTTTTTTTAATTTTTTATTACATCTCTCCCCTTCCCCCCGTTGCGGCGATGCATCAAGACTTGGTCACTGCGCAGGCGCGGCTTTCCCTGCTTGTGGGCGGCTTCTGCTTCTATTCACGGCCGGCTCTTGCTTCAGTTCGCGGGTTGCTGGCTGCGCGCCATTCGCAGGCGACATGCCCTGTCCGTGGCAGCTTTTTGCCCTGCCCACGGCGGCTCTGGCCCTGCCCACGGCGGCTCTGGCCCGCCCATGGCGGCTTGCCATTCTCAAGGCGGTCTGCCCGCTAGGGGAGGTCCCCGGGAATCGAACCCGGGGCCTTCCATGTGGTATACCGGCGCCCTATCCACTGGGCTATCGAGTCGGCGCCGCTCAATGTCTTCTTGATGTTGCTTATCTCTTTAGCCACATTGTCTTTCAACTCATTAATTTGATTTTGGAAATTTGTGTAAGTCTCATTGATTAGTCATCTCAAACCCTGTGTCTCTTCTGAGGCTTGGATATATTCATTTTCTTGGGCCATTTCTTTCATTTTCTTAGTATGGCTTGTAATTTTTTGCTTATGTCTAGGTATCTGATTAGGATGGTGAGTTTACTCAGATGCTCAATTTTTCTCTTTTTAGGGATTTCGTGTGGGAGGCTGTGTGTTACTGCTGTTCTTTGATTCTTGGTTCAACCTGTTCTGGGTCTTTGGGATTGTCCAACTTGCTCAAATCTGGGCCCTGGACCCTGTAATGTGTTGCAGACCTGCTTCCTAGGACCTTGGGGGGGAGGCTGGAAAGGCTGGAAAAAGCTTATCTTACTTATTTACTTTTAATTTCCTCTTGTGCACTTCCTTGGTCCGCCAGAAGATGGTGCTCTTTGGCAGCCCTCTCAGTTCAATGCCTGGTCGGAGAATGTGTGCTGCAACACAGACTGGACCAATGTGACAGAGGATCCTGCCTGGAGGCTAAGAGCCTTGTAATTCAAATTTTCTGAGAGGCAGTTCTCCAATCTTTGCTGGCAGCCCCCTCCCTTTTTGCAGTTCAGAAGTAATTACACCCCCCTCTGCATCCCGAATAACCAGTCCTGGTCAGTAGAGAAGGAGAGTGAGAAGGTCAGATCTCTAGTCCCAAGCTGGCTCCCAGGGCAAACAATGGCGTGGCCCTACCCAGTCTGGAAGGGCTGGTGGGAAACAACAGACCAAATCTGTGGGCCAAAAGCTGAGTCAGCCTTAGACTGTGCCCCTCTCTCTCCTCCTTCCTGGGGAGGTGGATCCCTGCAGCCCTCTTTGTAGCTGCCAGCCCAAGGCCTAAGAATTCAAGTGTCTATAAGGTAGGGTAGGGTGCTAGCAGTTGCAGCTTTTAACTCACAATTTTGTCGTCACAATTCTTTACCTTTGCCCATCTCTTTTCTGGGCAGTGTCCAGCCTTCCCCCAGTGTCCTAAACCCTAGAAGCTATTTTTCCAGGCCGTTTCTGCCTGTCCTCTAGCTATTTTTCAGGAGAGAAGAGAGTTCCATGTCTTTCTAGTCTGCCATCTTCCTAGAAGTCCAACCCTTACATTTTAAGCCTTAACTTCCCATTCTCTAATCTCTTTTTAAGCCAGAAATCCATCTTTAAATATAAGACATATTATAAATATATTTTGTCTTACTTTAGAATAAAATATTGTTAAATTCTAAAATAGCAACTGTTTTTGAAAAATTTTTTAAGTGTACAAGTTTTTTTTTAACATAATCACACTGAATTACATATTTCAATGTGGGTAAAAGGGGAAATTTTAGGTTGTATATAAGTCACTAGAATAAACATTTTAAAAACAAACCATAGTGCTGTATAACACAAAGCACGCTACTGCAAAGGATGGACTGTAGTTAATAGTACAATTATAAAAATGTTC
Organism: Chaetophractus vellerosus; assembly: GCA_004027955.1. Lineage (NCBI taxonomy): Eukaryota > Metazoa > Chordata > Mammalia > Cingulata > Chlamyphoridae > Chaetophractus > Chaetophractus vellerosus. Next base: position 9,542 of record PVKH010037392.1, on the reverse strand, counting down.
TTTCATGACTTGTAATAAATGTACCACACAATGCAAGGTGTTATAATAGGGTGGTATATGGGAAGTCTGTATTTTATGCATTACTTTTCTGTAAGCCTAAAACTTCTCTAATTAACATTTTTCATTAAAAATTTTTTATTAAAAATTCAAAACAAAGTATACTTACTTCCTGTTTCCGCTTAGGCTCAAGGAAAACTGGGATTTCACAGTGATAATTGATTGGATAATAATGAGGTTACAGAGACTGTAGCAGGTACACACAAATATACAGGGTAAGAGCACAGTAGAAATACAGACACAAATGGAATTCATTGCTGGAAAGTCACACATTTACACACTAAACCTACTGCCTTAGAAAGTTCTGGAGAATATGCAAGCACTCCTGTCATGCAAGGCAAGGCATTCTCAAGCATCTGCCCACCCGGACGTGGGTGCACGCTGGGCAATCTTTGTTCTAGCCAGCACATCCAGCCTTCAGGAAGCCTTCTCCACCAGCTCCTGTGCATAGGGTTTTCTCCATGGGCCACCCAGATGTGCCAAGCAGCCCTGCCTTCTCCTGCCCCCTGCTGGCTGGAGCTTCTTGGTCCCTCTGGCACTTGAGAGAAGAGGGCTTGGAGCCTGGGCACCTCCTAGCTCCGTTTTCTGCCCTTGTGGACCCTGAGGTCCAGATTTTGGAATAAGGGTGGGTTGAACCATCAACCCGACTTGCAGCCATCCCGGGCCCCTCTGGAGCCCATCCCTGGGCTGTAGTTGAAACAAACTTGTTCCTGGCAAATAGAGGTCTTGTTGTATCTTTTTAAAATAACAAGAAACCCAGAGCACAAGATCAGCTAGCCTCACAACCTCTGGCCTCTGGGAAGGCACCCTTGCCTTGGCGCGTGCAACTCCCCACAGCCCTCCTTTCTGGATACAGGCCCTCATGTGGGTGGGCAGGGAGGCCCCTGGGGCAGAGCCCACCTCGCTGCTCCCCAAGTCCACCCTATGAGGGGTGGGCTGCCAAAGCCTGGGCACACACAGAAAAGGGTACTGGGACATCTTAGGTTAAGTAAACCAGATACCAGAAAGCCTTAATGAACATGAAGGAACCCCGTGATGGGTCCCTTGGCTAAGCCCCAAGGAAAGTCTTGTGTGAGATGGTTTCTTGTTTCCATTTCCCCAGGAAGCTTAAGGTGACATTCAGGAGAGGACTAGGATCCAAGCCACGAAATGCAGTTCATCCTTCCTTCAGCTCGGTAGGTCTGCTGGTGCCCACCTCACCTTTTCATCATAAAGCTGAGATCTGCTCGTGCCTTATTTATTTCTCCCCACCCCTCGTTGTTTGCATTTGCAGTGTCCGTTTGTTGTGTGCTGCTCTTCTCTTTCTAGAGGACACCAGGAACCGAACCCGGGGACCTCCCACTTGGGAGGGAGGCGCTAATCGCTTGAGCCACCTCCACTCCCTGCTTTGCTGCATCTCTCCTTGGGTTTCCTTGCTGTCTCTTGGTTGCATCATCTCACTGCTTCATCTTGTCATGTCAGCTCGCCGTCTTGCGCATCTTCTCCAAGAGGCACTGGGAACTGAACCCAGACCTCCCATGTGGTAGGTGGGAACTCAGTTGCCTGAGCCACATCTGCTTCCCTCCTGCCTCTCTTTTGCATACCATCCTTCAGTGGCTCCCCACTTACTAAAGATTAAAATCCAAACCCCCCACCTGGCATTCTAGTAGTCCCAGCCCACCCTTGCTCTGATAAACCAGGACAGGGAGTCGCAGACACTTGTTAGCCACTCATCGCCCACCCCTCACCTACCCCCACCTCCTGCTCTGGGGAAGTCATGAACACACACTAAGCCAGATGCAAGAAAATGGCACTCCCACTGAGCAGGGGTGGCCAGAGTAGACAAGGAAGGAAGGGAGATGCTGCTTGGAAAACCCCTCCACAGAAGCACAATGATACCAGGTAATAAACAGGCTCTGGGCGAAAGGGAAGTCTCCCGGGGTTGGGGAGAGGATTTGGTGATGGGACCCTGGCTCCTCAGGTCAAGTCCAAAGTCCTCAGGAAAATATGAAGCTCACTCCAGCCCTTTCCCCTCTGAGGGGTGGGAGCTGGGATCTGGCAACAGTGAAAGGGGGGATGAGGCCATCAAGGCGGACTCCTGGACGGCTCCACGGACAGGGCCCCAGCAGCACTGGCTCCTCCACACGAGTGACTGGCACCTGCCCCATCAGGGCACTGCATCCTTTCCCAGGTGTGGAGCAAGTTGCTATAATGGTGCATCTAGGAACTTTCAGCAGATGATCCCTTACTACTTGCATAGTATAAAGAATCTGGAAAGCGTAATCATCTCTTTGCCACTTACACAGCAGAGTCCAACACAGCAGGGGAAGAAGCCCCTGTCACAGCCAGTCTCCCAGGGTGGCCAACACTGCTCTGGGTTGCAGACAATAGATAGCAGCTCTGCACGCCCCATGCTGCACCAGAGAACAGAACAAATCTATCCAGTTTGAGAGTGGTTTTTATCCATCTTGGGGGGAGGGAGGGCTGCCACAGAGAATTTGTATTCTGATAAGCATCTGGGACTGCTTGTTCCCGGTTTCAGGGTATAAGGTCTGGCTGGGCCTTTCCATCCAATTTAACCTCTCCCCTAGGTTATGGAAGGGCACCCAAGAGAAAAGGAGATGGGGGTAAAGGACCAGGGATGGCTTAGTGTGTGTTTATGACTTCCCCGGAGCCAGAGGTGGGGGTAGGTGAGGTCTGGGCAATGGATGGCTAATAGGTGTCTGTGACTCCCTGTCCTGGTTTGTCTTTTGTGGATCCCAGAAAGGGGGAGGAGAGTTCTAGACAAAGAGCAGCAAAGGGCAAAGGGGGTAACAAGTCTGACAAATCCGGGAGGAGGAGCAAGGGGGGCAGCAAAGGATACTGCAGGCACAACCAGTGCAGGTGCTGTGATAGGTCCTGGATGCTAAGTGCTAGTTTCAAGGAGGGAGTGAGCACGGTGTCAGGTACTGCTAAAGTGCAAGGAGGGGAGAACTGAAGTTTTTCCTGGACTTGGCAACACAGAGGTACTTAGCGACTTTGTCACAATTTTGCTGGAGTGATGGAATGAAGGCTTGATGAAACGGGATTCAAAAGAGAATGGGAGGCAAGTGGAGATAGAGAGTTAACTCTTTTAATGCATTTGGCTGCAGTAGCTGGAAGAGGATGTAGGGTCAAGGGAGGGTTTTATTACATCCTTTTTCAAGTGCAGCAATAAAATCTGAGCGGATACCCAGAAAGCAACCAAGGTTCTATAGAGCAGTGCTCCCAAAGAAGGTCTCTTTATGTAAGGGGAAGTTCACAAGGTTAGAAACCAGAAATCATGACCTCTAGCCCTGAACTAGCTCCAATTTTCTGTGAGATGTTGGGTAGATTAACCTCTCAGTATTTATTTCCCTCATCTGTAAAATGAGCAGAATAATCCCTGCCTTTTCTATCTCATAGTTGTATACATATTAGGTAACATCACTTATGCAAATAGCTAACCCATGGTAAGTGGTCACAACTGACATTAAATGATAAAGAATAGGAATGTGCTTTGAAAAAGAATTCCCTCTCAGGATTCAACCAGGAAAATGAATAGCATTAAGCAGAATTTAATGGGGGAAACTGGTTACACAGGGAATGAAAGGCTGAGAAGTCAAACAGGACTTGACAGCAGAAAACCACTAACATCTCTAGGGTAGAGGACAAAGGGAGCGTTACCAGCCCACTGGCTGGGGTCTCACTGCAGCTGAGACTGAAGTGGTGAGGGAAGCTGGAGAGACTGCCAGTAGAAGCAGAGACAAAGGGGATAACACCCTGGCTTCTCCCACCAGAGCCTCCCATTGGCAAACCTAGCTGGAAGCCAGGTGTTAGGGAAGTCTGGGAAATTCAGCCTGCCCCCAATCCCCAATACAACAGAGAGCAAGGGGAAGGAATAGTTTTCTGGGGCAAATAAGCTATGGACCTGCACAAGAGTAACTTTTCTGTATTACACTTTACATGACACGGCTTCCTTGCATGTCATATTTTAAATTCAAAACAGACATTTATAAAGTCCAGCAAAATGGGTTGGACTTCCAATCAATGGCTCCAGGAAGCATCTACAAGTCTTTAAGGCACTTTTTACTGCATAGAAATTGACAGTTGTGCCCATTTCCCAATGGGCCAGTCAAATCCTAAGAAAAAGCGGAGGCCCTATCCTCAAGGGCTGACACAGCCTTAAACAGATAAAAAAAATTCCTAACTAGGAAGGGCGGGAACTCAAGAGAAAGCATACCTAAGCTGGGTACTAGTAGCAAGAGGTGTGTTATGATCTGAATATCCAGTAGCTGTAATTAACTAGGTGCATTCCAGAGTGGGTGGGAGACCTGCCTGTCAGGTGTGATCAGTAGGAGGAACCATGGGCAGAAGAATCTCCCTGCAGCTCTGAGAATGAGTAAAGCATGTGGGAGCCACGTCAGACCAAATCAGAAATTGATGGGAATGTAGATCTGGAATTGCCAAAGCACACCAGGATGAGGCAGGAGACCTGGATCCAGAGATGTTCAGGAGCACAGATAGGTGAACCCAAGCAAGATATTCGACAGGGGCACCAGCAAGTCCTGGACGTAGAGCCTGAAGGCTGAAATGGGAAGCACAAGAGGAGAAGCAGGTTGGAAGTGGTGATTTCTAGCCTTCCCAAATAAACCACCTAAGCCCTGAAGGTCTGAACGTCTTAAAATATCAAAGCTTTTATTTTTGCCATAACTATAGATTCACATCTAGTTGTAAGAAATGGCACAATATAAAAAAAAATAGACACTAACAGATGGCTTAAGAATTAAGTGGATGGAGGGAAGCCCTATGCCCACCAGGTGTCACACCTAACCCTAAGGTCACCAAATTCCTAAAAGAAAAAAGGAATTTTACAGTAATCAGTCAATGCTTCTGCATTCACCCTGAATAACCTTCCCCTCTTCTTTGTCATGCAGGAGCTCCTTTCCACTTGTGGTTTGGACGCTACTCGACTCATGAATCAACTACGCAAATAAACTCACCTAAATAAGAGCTTGCCTAACATTTTAAGTTAGCAGGTGTGATAGCGCTCTCCTGTAGCCTTTCTGTGTCCTCAATGGTAAGAGCTGGCACAAGAGTAAAATATCACAAGCAGGGTACTGGCATTAATGCAATCACCCTACAGGCCAGGTCCCTCAGGTTGCCGTTTCGTAGCCACAACAAGCCCCTCCCCCCAGCTTACTCAACAAAGAGCAGGGCCAGGCGCTGGGGAGGGGAAAAGGGTAAGGACCGGAAGCACTCGGACTCATCCGCGTGAGGAACCGTCGGAGGCACAACTGTCGCCCGGACACTTCCGGCCAAAGCGCCGCGGCCGACCAATCGTCGCCCAAGGGTCGAGCCGCTTCCGTCAGCAACCTGCGGTGAGCCGGAAGTAGGCGCTGCTCCGTCCTACATGGCGGACGTCTATCGCCAGCTCCAGGAATACTTGGCACAGGCGAAAGCGGGCAGGTCGCCGGCTGCGGTGCCCCTGCTCGCAGCGGAGCAGGTGGAGGAGCCCGCGGCGGAGGCCGGGGCGGCGGGGCCGGGATTGGGCCGCGCTGGCCTGCTCTGGACCTGGGCAAGGGGCCCCGCGGAGCCGGAGCTGAAACCCGCAACGTGCGTGCCTAGCATTACGCGCACCCAGCGGCTGGCGGCGAGCGGTCTGTGCCTGCTGTTGGCCGCGCTCTGCTTCGGTTTGGCCGCCCTTTACGCGCCCGTGTTGCTGTTGCGCGCCCGCAAGTTCGCGCTCCTCTGGTCGCTGGGCTCGGCCCTGGCGCTGGCCGGCGGCGCGCTGCTGCGGGGCGGCGCAGCGTGCGGGCGGCTGCTGCGCGGCGAGGAGGCGCCGTCGAGGCCCGCGCTGCTCTACGTGGCCGCGCTAGGCGCCACGCTCTACGCTGCCCTGAAGCTGCGCAGCGCGCCGCTTACGGTGATCGGGGCCTGCGCGCAGGTGGCGGTCCTGCTGACTATGCTGCTCGGCCTGCTGCCGTGGGGCGGAGTCCCCGCGCTGCGCCTCGCCCTTGGACGCCTGGGCTCGCGCGCCGGCCTCGCCAAGACCCTGCCGGTCTGACAGATGCGGGAGCCCCCGACCTTGCCCAGGCGCAGCTCGTGTGATGGCCTCAGGGACGCGGTACCTCCGGGAGTCCCCTGCCTCCCCAAGGCGCAGCCCGTGTGTCCACCGCAGGGACGCGGACCCGGACTTTCTCCGCGTCGCGCCCCAGTGACATCCGCGGACCGCGCGGGGCGAAGGCAGGTCCCTGACTGTGGCGGCGAATACGCAGACTTTAACGGCTTTTGTGTATTGAAACCTGAGCAGGGTCGGAAACTCCTTGATTTCTTTCTGTTCTGTTCGGTCGTTTGTGCCCTGAAAATAAGAGCTGTTGTCATTGCATTGGGGGATGATAGGTTGTGTGTCAGCCTCCTGATGAACCTTGGTCATAGGATAGACACAGTAAAAAACAGTGGCTCATCGGTTTAAATGAGCAGTTTTTGTAGTTTTTCTCTCGTTCTCTCTCGTCGCTTAAAAAATCCAGTGGTGGATTGTAGTTTATCTACAATAGTGTAAAACACCCCCCCCCTTAATCTTTATTTTTCTTCTGTACTTGGAAATTATTTTCCTCATTTTTCAGTATGAATGGATCCATAAAGTTATCAAAGGCACTTTAATATTAAAGACTAAACTTAGCCACTGGATTTTAAAAAGTAATTTTTATCTCTGGGTTTTTTTTTTCCAATTACAAAAATTGGCAGTATGGTATGGTGCCTTTTAACATTAAAGTAAAATTAGTTCTGTACCGATGACTAAAGCGATGACCCAAAGAAGAAATGTTCTGGCCTGAGAACATGGTGTCTAGTCACTGATTGTAAATGGTGGCTTCCTGGACCGCTAAGGGGTCTCCGGGGAGCTGCACAGGGGAGGCCACCACGGCAGGAATCTTTCTACATTCGACCTTTATTTGATGGATTTCTACAAGTTCTAATTATCATCCCTTATTTTATGAACTGCTTTTTAAACTGTTTTCGATTCCTAAATTGGCACAAATTATGTGATGTAGGTAGGATGCTTTTCATATCCCATCACCAGATGTCTTTGTATCAAGTTAAAGACTTTTTGCCTACTATTGCAAAATAATTTATTGAGAATAGTAGGGACCTGATATATTCTAATGAGTCCATAAGACTTGTTTTGTCAGTAGCTATGTACTAACTAGTATGTAAAATGTAAAATTCTCTGGAAGACGACTATAACTGCACATCAGAATCACTTGAGCTATATCTCAGATCAATTAAATCAGAGTCCCTGGGGACAGGACCCTGGAAGCAGTATTTTTCTAAAGCTCCCCAAGTGGTTCTGTGTTCAGTCTAGGTTGAGAACTCCTTTTCTCTGCATTTGTTTGCCCAATTGGAAAATAACTTTTCTGAGGCTGGATTCCAGTGTTGCTCTAGCAGGATGTGAGACCCTCATCCACACGGCAGGCTTACAAGTTGCCCTGTATTTTACAAGAATACTGCCACATTCCCCTATCAGAAGATAGGGCTACCTACCTCAAGAGGAACAAACAAGTGACCACCTGATTTGTCTTTTTGTAATCAAAAAGACCTGTGCCACTGGCTATTTATTAAGGGAGCTGAGAAGAAGGAACTTTTTCTAGTTTGCTGATTTCTGTTCTAGTGGTTTCTCTACAATGGCCAGGATTTGCAAGGCTGAAGATTGTTTTTATGTTTAACATGTTTTTATGTTGATGCTATTATTAAATTTTTAAGGCAAGATTTTAAAAACTTTCTCCACATGTTCTAAAGAATCCAAACATCGTTTGAAAATCTAGTTTTTATAAAATTCAAAGCAGTCTTATGTATTTTGACATTGATGTTTTAAAATGCCATATCTCTCTCTATATATTTACTAAATATATAATATATTCATTTTTTCCTAAATAAATTCGTTCCCAAAATGTGATCTGGTTATCTACTTACTGAGGTACTGTGTTTTAAAAATCATGTTAATATAATGAAATGCTAAACCTACAACATCTCTAGTAAAAAAAAATTCATACCACATGAATCTCAAGAAGAGGAGCCTAATTTTAGATATAGCTTTGTTCTCTGAATCCCTTTTTGGCTTCTGAGAATTTAACTACAAAGGCAAATAATATCTGCAAACCTAAAGCAACCTTGAGCCTCCATATAGTATAGTTAGGGTATGGTGCTGATATATAAGGTGTTTTTAATTTCACAGGAAAATGACTTATTTGGCACCTGCAGGTTCTAACACCCCAAGAACAGTGTGTCTGGTCAGCATTTTCTCAGCACTCTTGTTTACATCAGTAGAAAACCAGCTGAGAGGTTTTTATTATCACCCAACTATATCTGTATCCCTTTCCTAAGCCCCCATTAAATGTGCTAAGTAAGTAAACTTGTTTCTGATGCCAAATTGAAGTTTGCGAGGTAATGAAATGGGAGAGGGGCCACAGTACTGTGCTTTTAATAAAGCTCTCAGAAAAACAAGATCTCAGAAAATATCATGGGGTTCCTCAATCTGAACTTTTGGCTTCCAGTCCACACTGGGCCAAATATTACATTTATTTATTTAAAATTGAGTAGAATTTGTCACGGACAAGAATGTCCTGGTTTTACTGCAAGTCAGAATTGTCCTCTGCCTTACACATTGGTATTTCCACAGAGCCACTATAATATAGAAAAGAAGTTTTGCAAAATTGTTTTAGGAACTATTTTGGTTCATTCCTTTTTAACAAGTAATTTGTTAAATAATTTATGCACCTCAAAAGGCTATGAGTAGTGAATTTCTGCCATTTCAAGTTCCTCTCCTCGGCAGAACCAAGGCATTTGGAGTCGAAGGTGTGATCACTGGGAGAACTATGTGGACAGCTAGAAGACTGAAGTTTTGAACCAACAAAACTACTTTGGAGTATTTCTCATTCTTTGAGAAAATAGTGTGAAAGAATAGCCATATGAGGCTTTGTTCAAAAACCAAGTTCACAAATGAAAGCTGAGATGACTGAGCAGTTCGTGCACATATGCTCATGTCCATCAGTGATAATGTATGCCACTCAGTAGGCTGGATTAGTTGGAAACTAAGGGTTTCCTTAAGGCAAGCACGTCACGACGATGTTTTTTGTTAATTCTTGCGTAAATCACATTCTGTATTCATACAAAAACAACTTAACGTTTTTTTTTCTCTGACAAACTGTACATATAGAAACAAATTTCCAATTGGACATGAACTTAAATTTGTGGAGGTGCTCCGTGTCTCATGAGACAGAAAAGCTTCCAGCTTTTATCTTCACAAAATAATGCAGGGTTAGAGCAATGAGGGTGGACGGGACAAAACCAAGCCAGCTGCTATGGGCAGCTGGCAGCAGTCTCTTCACCATGAAGACCTCACTGGGGGCTCCTGGGATTCAGCTGCTGCAGAAAAGAGTTCAGGGCTACAATGGTACAGGCTTCCTTTTGTTTGTCTTGGAAAGTCTTGGAAAGAAGTTCTTAAATACTGT
>PVKH010037391.1:0-11469 GCA_004027955.1 Chaetophractus vellerosus | reverse complement strand
TAGCAATGCAACTGGAAAAAGACCTCGAATAAAAGGGGGAAAAGGTAAAGACAAATGAGTTTATATGGCTAAAAGACTTCAAAGTGAGTCGGGAGGTCATCCCAGAGGTAACACTTATGTATATCTCAGCAGGATCTCATAGATTGCCAAAGTGGATACTACTCCAAATAGTAGGGCTCTGGAGACACCCAGGTCCTATGGTCAGGGCTGATAGCTCTGGAATTTGGTGCCTTGCCAGTGGGCCCTACTTTGGAGTTTGTGCTCCTGAGAGTGAAAGAGTTGTACTCAATTCTGTCTTCCCTACACATGACTCATCTGTCTCTTCTATTCAAACCCATACTTGGTGCTGGAGTTTGTAGGTGTACGTCCAAGAGACATGAGTCTTTGGGCTGTCCATGTGCCAACTGGGCCCAGAACCTCAGTGGAGTTGCAACACCTACTCTGCAGCTTGTTGGACTCACCTAGGACAACTAACAAGGAGATGATGATGGACAACGACCATCCCAAGGAACAGGGAGAGTCTGGAACTGCAAGCAAGATAGTCCTATCCATCTTCCCCATGGGATATAAGCTCCCTCTCAATTAGAGGTTGAATAGACATCACTATCCCAGAATCCTCAGGGTTGGGGAAAGAACTATGGACTGCAGTGGACTTACGGGTATTCTACTATAGATGTGTTGTGATTCTAGCAATGGAAGAAATTACAGCATTGATGTGGAGCCAGTGGCCACTGGAGGCTCTGGGGGCAGGGAGAAGGAAAAACAGTTGTAATATGGGGCTTTTTCAGGACTTGGGAATCATCCTGAATGACACTGCAATGACAGATATAGGCCATTTATTTATTTTCATCACATAACATGCAGAGCTATGTGGGAGAGAGTGTAGACTACAATGTGAACTATGGTCCATGCTTAATGGCGAAGCCCCAGGATGCGTTGCAGGATCAATTGCAATGAATGTGCCACACTAATGATGGATGTTTATGTGGGAGGGTGTGGGAGGTGTGGGGAGTGGGGCATATGGGAATCCCTATATTTTTTGTGTAACATTTATATAACCTAAGTATCTTTTAAAAAATAAAAAAAAAATTTAAAAAGGACATTTAACAGTATGAGAAATATTTAAAATACAATGTTATGTTAAAATGCGATACATAAGTTCTAATTCAATGTGATTCCAATTCTTAAAAAATACACACATCAACATGTAGAAATATAAATGGAAGGAAATATACTAAAATGTGAACGGTGATAATCTGTTGGTGGTTGGTGGTGGGGTGTAATGTGTGTGAAAGTGCACTGCAAAAGATAACTGGGCACGCTAATATAGGCAGTGGTTATAGGTAACTCCGAATGGAAGACCTGAACAATAGCAATGTAATAACTTATTTAATAGTAAAAAATATATATTATGTAGCACCTCTTAGCGATGTTCCTGAGCTATTTGCATGCATTACCTTTCTCAGTTATCCCAACCAACCTATGCGGTAGGTACTATTATTCTTCTATGAAATGTCTTAATGAGTAAAATGAAGCTTGGAATAGTTAGGTATATTGCCCAAAGTCATAAGTTAGAAAGCTAAGGAGCCATGATACAGAAACAGCATTTCCTGACATTAGTTACAGAATTGATAAAAGTAGTAATTAAAGAAAACAAGAAACACTGGTCATGTTTGCTTGGATTTTTTTTTTGTCATCTTGTTTGGTCTGTGGTTGGGTCACCCCCATAGAGATCTAGCTGGTAGAGTTATGCAACTAATGTGAGAGGCAGTGTCCAGGCCTAGTCTCCTCAATGGTGCTGATGGAGCAAAAGTTTCCATGAAAGGGTGGCTGATCAGTATGCTTGCTCAGAGTTCTGATGCTTTGGTTCCCCAGCCTCCATTGGTCAGTGGCCAATGAGGTCATAAGATGGACCATTGCACATGATAGCTGGTTTGAGTCACCGTGCTTGGTAGCCTCCTTCATAATGTACTCAAGGGGCTATGGTCATCCCTTGGAAGCTTATCGACTCTTTGATTAACATGTGCTGGACATGGTCAACTTCTTCCATAGCAAGTCATTTGTAACACAAATTACTTGAGAAATCCAGAATGCTGTGAGAACTAACCGAAGTGGTCTTGAAAGCCATGACTGGAAATGTCTTTCTTTGCCCTTCAGGCTCTTGCAGTGATTTGTAGTGCACTTTCAAAGAAGGGCATTTAAGTAGTTGGGTTCATCTTATATCAGAAAGAGTCCATGCATTACATAGGAGAAATAATGAGACTGAAGCACTCCTTATTAGAAACATAAGGAGCACAAAGCTCCTTATAGTCAAGCATCTCTAAGCTCTCTGACTTTTGACTCGAGGTCCTACACTCACTACAGACTGGAAGATTTTCCCAGAGTAATGGGATGTTAAAATGAGACTTTTTCTCTCTCAATTTTGGCTAACCATAAAACAATACATGCTACATTGCATGGAGATTACCCTGTAAAACTTTCAAATAGTAGGAGGCTTATTATCCCTTAAAGAACTCTTAAACCCCTCATCCATACTGATAGTCTAAAAGACTTGTGGAAATTTTTGTTTCTTCCCTTTTTTAGACCAAATTTTAGGAAGATAGTTGCTGGAGTGTAACGAACTCTATCCTTCTCTCCAAAGGAGGAGAAGTAGTGGAAAGGTTAATCTCTCACCTCAAACCTAATGATAAAATCTTCAGTAAGACCATTCCAAGAACTTCAAAAATATTCCTTGCAGTCAGGGAATACATTGGCCTGAGTTGAGACCCTGCCTGAATAATGGAAAAGTCATAGAACTGTGTGGGTTAGCAGCTCGTACAGTAAACAAAGGGAAGTTGTAACTCTATTAGGATTGTGTATACTGAGAACAAAAGATACAAGAGTGGTACCCCTGGGTCAGAAGTGGGTCAAGTTAGAAAGAGGTGGTATAGGATTGTCTTTGATTCTGACCAATAGGGCCATGCAAAGGGGTAAACAGACCTCAGCAGAGAGAATCAGAGGATAGTGCTATACTCCTGGGTTGGCAAGGAAGCAAGTGATGCGCCAGAGAACACACCACCTGTCAAAAGACTACTGCAGGTGGAGGGTGTCTGATGATGGCCCGAATTAGCATTAAAGATCAGCTGGGCCCCACAGCACAAAGCCATCTCTCCTTTCCCTCTGGCCTCTGCTTCCTCCCCTCCCTTCAACCCAGAAGGCATAAGAAACTAAGACTTAGAAGAACGTAGGATAAAGGGAAAAGGATGACCACACCCCATTTCCCACAGGTCCCACCTACTTAAGTGCACCCTCTGGGAAAGGGGAGAGGACTTATCATTTAAGTTGTGATTATAATATGGGAATCAACATACTAAATTTTGCAAAACAATATTGTACTGATGATTTAAAGTATTTTTAAGGCATTTTACTTCCTAAATATGATTTTAAAAGTCATAGAACTGTGTGGAATTTCATTAATGGGCAGAGGAAGAACATCCCTCTAAAGAGAGACTTTTTTTTTCAGGGGATGGTGGGAAACAAAAATAAAGTTGCTTTGTGATTTGATCCCACAAGTTGTCCTTCTCCATGTAGAGGTAAGACTCTCAGAAGTCCAGCTGATGTCCTGCCCAGACCTCCAGGCAGAACTCTGATCCCCTTCCCAATGTGCTAACTGCTCTCAGAGCATGGTGCTAAATTCTAGAAAATGAACGAAATCCCTAGGTTTTAAGAGAAGTCAGTTACCTGGAAAATACATTTACAAAGAGAACTGTGTTGAGTGTGGGTTGGGCCAGGACATCTTAATGGAGAATCAACTCCAGGTAGGTGTCCTTCCTATCACTTAGGGCCAGACAGAAAACCTTTTCCAGGTTGACTGGAAAGAGGTTTTGGAGGTGATTTCTTTTACTAGGGTTGCCAGATACATCAAATAAAAATACTGAATATCCTATATTTTAGTATAAGCATGCCCCACATATTCCATGGGCCATATTCATACTTATTAACTATTCATTGTTTACTTGAAATCCAGAATTTACTGGGAGTCCTGCATTTTACCTGGCAACCCTAAGTGAACCCTCCCCCCTTGCTCCTGAGTAATTGGATTACATTTAGGCCACGACTCCTTTGAAAATACCAGGGATGGATCCATGTGTATCCATAACAAAATTTTTTTTCTGCATAAAAAAATTGCCTGAAGATTACTTTTTAAAGCAGCATTCATCACAAGACAAGTCTCAATAAATTTAAAAGATTGAAATTACAAAAAACACTTACTCTGATCATAATGTAATGAAGCTGGAAATTAATGGAAAAAGGGAAACTTCATAAATATATGGAGATTAAACAACATACTCTTAAATAATCAATGGGTCAAAGAAGAAGTTGCAAGAGAATACAGCAAATATTTTGAGATGAATGAAAATGAGAATGCAACGTATCAAAACCTATGGGACACTGCAAAGGCAGTGCTGAGAGGGAAATTTATAACCCCCAATGTTTACATTGAAAAAGAAGAAAGTGCTAAAATTGAAGATCTAACTGCACACCGGGAGGAACTAGGAAAAAGTACAGCAAACTAATCCCAAACCAAGCCAAAGAAAAGAAATAGTAAAGATCAGAGCCAAAATGAAAATAAACAAATAAACAAACAAATAAATAAATAAAATAAAGCAACGTGCAACTCCCAAGGAGACTTAGTTAGCTGGGGAGGTTGGACCCCACAACAGATGTTGCAATTCCAGTTAGCCAGCTCAGGAGCCGCCTCATTGAATGCTTTTCCAGAACCTTCTCTCAGAGGTCAGACGACATTTCAATGGCCCCACCTTTCCTTTTGGCTGCCGACGGTGGGGTGATGCTTACAAACTGAGAAATAGCTCAGAGCTGAGAAGGACAGAATGAGAAACATCAGATGAGGAGAAGCTACGATCAGACCTCAGTATACAACCCCCCGTGGTACATCCCTCAAGTCGCATCGAATCTGTGAGGTGGTTTTACAGTCTCTCTTCTTGAGGGCTTGATACCACTCCACCCGCCTTGAGCCAGGCCAGGCTGGGCCCCTGGGCACAAGAGTGGGCTTGTCTTTCCAGATCACCTTCCTCCTGTGCACCAGGTTCCCAGGGGAAGGTTCCAGAAGCTCATTTCACTGGCTATAGCATCCATTCCACATTTATTGCTTCCAAGTTTCTGGTAGCCTGTTTTTTACTTCCTTTTGGATTCATTAATTTTTGCTGTTTATTGTGTTCCAGCTAGCAAGCCATGTGTAGTTTAAAAACACATTTAAATAATTTCTAAGGGTTTGTCCAGAATTAATAAAGTCACAGAGCTTTGGGTTTGAGAAGCTTAATAAATATTGATCCATGTAAAGAAAATGAATTCACAAATACTTACATCACATTGAAACTATAAAATAATTGACAGCAATTTTAAAAAGCATGAAGTAGAACAGGAAATTTTAAAATAATACCAATGTTATATTCTGGAAGATTTATTGTTTTCCTTCTCACATTTGGTTCTATAATCCATTGGGAAATAAGCTAAATATATGGTGTAAGGTAGAGATCACTTTCATTTTACTCATGTGGGTACCCTACTGAGCTAGCACCAATAAAGGTGAAGCCCCTTCTCCCCACTGAACTGCAGTCTTTGTCATAATCAGGTGACTAGATATGTGGGAGAACCTCGAATATGTTCAGTTGATCTGTGCATTCATGCTCAAAATATAAAGCTCTATTAATTACAGTAGCTTTATAGCAATTTTATATCTTATAGTCTAAGTTTTCTAATTCCGCTCTTCCAGATTTTCTGGGCTACCCCAGGTCTTTTGAATATCCATATAAGTTTTAGAATCAGTTTTTAATTTCCAAAAAATACTTGCTAAGATGTTTATTGGAATTACATTGAATCTACAGATCAAATAGAGGAGAAGTGTCTTGTTTAAAAGATTGTATTGTCTAAACCACGAACAAGGTACTTTAATTTTTTTAGATCTTCAAAAATTCTCTCAGATATGTAATGGTTTTGTACATTTCTTATTATATTTACTTCTATGCATTTGATATATTTGATATTTTAAATTGTATTATATTTAATTGTCTAATTTTTGTTGCTAATATTTAGAAATACAATTCGTTTTATATATTGAACTTATATGCAGTGATCTCACCCAATTTACTTATAAATTCTACCATTTCTTTATTGATTCTTTTGAATTCCAATTATACATCATTTTATCTGTGAATAAAGGTTTTAATTTCTCCCTTAAAAAAACACCCCCCCCACACACACACACATTTCATCTTAATTTTGCATTGTTCCTTATCAGTTCCCTTTTAATTATTTTCTTATGATGTTTTTCAAAAAGTTACTGGGAAACCCCAGGGAGAAAAAAAGGCCTTTATGTTTTCTCCCTCTTCTACTTCTAGCTTTTTTAATGACAAAGCGGCAAGTAACATTCCTGAGAGCTTCAGGAAATCTAACCAAATGACAAAATAGTTGTGTGATGTCCAATATACTGAAAAATGTCTTACAGAAAAACCTTTAGTTAAGAGCCTAGGGAGGGAGGTAAAGACAATTTAAAAAATCAGAAGCTCCAAGGAGACAAATGGTGCTTGATGAGCACTTGAGATGAATACCACAGGCTAATGCAAGCAATCAGCAGGTTTGTAGGGAATATGCTGATATCTGCAGAAAGAAATGCAGTGGCAGAGGCGTGCTTACGGATAAACACAGGAGCTCGGAAAAATATTATTGCTGGAAAAACCTTGACTTTATGACCATCTTTTATGGTACAGTTAGAAGGGAAATTCCAGGTCCAGTTTTGGCAACTAATTATCCTTCCTGTAAAAAATTCATTCAAAGTGTAGTTCCAGGACTTCTCAATGCTTGGCTCCATCACATAGCAAATCAGCCAGGCAATGCCATGTTAGTATGAGTATTTAACAGCATGGTGACAGAACCAATAAGAAACTTACACTGGTGACTTTTTAAAGTTTGCATTGGGTTAAATACCTGACAGTAACTCAGTTCAGGATCTGTAGTTGTAACCTTCTGTTTAGCATTCTCTCTAATAATGCCCTCAGCATCACTGGGTTTCCAGTTGTCAGACCCCATCATTGGCCAAAGAAACTGGCCACCAGATTTGTCCCAGTAGTGCACAACTCATCCTTCCACGCTTATCTGGATCTGCTCTTTGGATGTCTCCTGTACAGTCCATCTTTCTTTCTTTCCTTCAGCAGAAGACCTGAGTGGTTAAAAACATTTCCACTTAAATTGATGCACCCATTCAACCATTCCAAAACAACCTTCAACTGAAATGAGCAAAAATAAGTTTAAGTTCACATTTCTATGATAAAACACATAACCACACTTTATTCTTATGGAGATGGTAATGAAGGGTACAATTAAATATTTGCCTATGGGATTTTAATACAATCCTATCCCTGGATAAGAGTTCTTTAAGGTCTGACTGCCAGTGATAGGAGATCACCTTACAATCAGTTGAGTGGCTTTGAGCCCATCAGATAGCAATAACAAAGGGACAGACATTCAAACTCTTCTGATTCTCAAAAGTAGTACATTCATACTTTTAATTAAAATAAAGCCTGGTGGACTAGGTAAATTTGCTCACAGATACAGCTGAATAGTTTGGGTTTTTCACTCATCAATAAATCACTAAAGATAAAGTGGTGGATGCTGGGATTCACCATCCAGATACCCCTTTAGGAATATATCCCTCCCCCACCTCCTCCCCTTCCCTCCTCCACCTCCTCCCCCATCTCCTCCCCCACCTCCTCCCCTTCCCTTCCCCAGTGTTCAGTGCTGGGAATGCTGCATGCAGGAAGCCTCAGCTTCCAGACCTACAGGGTTTGCCTCAGCTGTAGAAAGCCACCTTGTCCAAGGTGTGCCCTCATACTGGGTGGCCCACATCTAATCACCAATCAACCTGGGGGAATAAAGGGCGGGCCCCCTTGCCCCAACTCAGCACAACTCTGAAGGGTCATTCCAGATTCAGACTCCCCATAGAGTTAGCTGCAACCTCATTTGAGAGGATACTACAGCTCATATTATCCTCTGTCAATTCTACTTCCCTCCCTTCCCTTGCATGGGTGCTGATCCCAAGAGCACTCCCTGATTATCTTTCTGCATGCAAATCTTCATTTCAGAGCTTCTTCCTGGAGAATACAAACTGTGACAGCTATTTCATTTTGTTTTAGACTCTTGGATTAACACATTTTTTTGTGAGATTCCTTAATTAGCCCCAGGAACTGTAAAGAATATGCTAAATAGTCTTTCTCTCCGATTTATCATGAAACTTTTTCATAGTTTCATCTAGAAAATGGAAGCTTCTTGTAGAGGGATTAGTGGACAATGAATGATAAAACAAGGGAAGTCTAGGATAAAAATATCTGTGAATTGAGGGCAGAAGTGAGAGTGGTAGGAAAATAGATATATTCATAGGTTTCTTGTTTCAACTACCTAATTATTATTGGGAATTCTGCCATTTTACTTCCTGCAACAGAATGAGCTCTCCATTGATGGCCAACCTTTGGGAGTTGTTATAGTTTATTTTAAAAAATTCTGTCCTAGAAAATTTAGCCAATGATCATTTCCTTAAAATCCATCCTGTTTCTTGTTTGTGTTCCTGTATAAAAATTGGATTAGAATGGGTATGATTGTGTGAGGAGGGAGGCTTTATTTGCTTTATTTATTTTATTGGGAGCCTATAGTCACTTCTAATTGAAACATGCTAGCAAACATGACTAGACCAAGGAAATGTGAACACAATATGTAGAGATCCATTGCTTAGACTCCTGACATCCTCATTCAGTTTCTTTGATTCATATCCAAAATATTGAATCAAGATCGAGGGGAAAAATTCTTTATATACTGTGCGATTTGGATGGAGGAAAGAGGAAGAGGTGGGACTTGACCAGTACTGGTGGTTAAATATTTCATCAGACATCCAGGAGTCCTGAAAATTTTCCATCTTTTACCATTTGTGAAAGTCAGTTTATCCAGTATTGCAAGATGAATCAGTAAACTCGTTAGCGTGAAAAGGAAAGTAACGAATTTCGCCGACATTCCCTATCAGTTGAGAGAATCATTGCCACTAGTAAAGCAGACTCATTACTAGACTTTCAACTCCGCAGAACCTTTAGAGGACATTGAAGAAGGTTTGGTCATGAAGGCTTCCTGGGAAACACAGTGTATCTCTAATTGTCTTAAAAGTTTGTTCAGTAAGATGTGTGCCTGGATTTGAGCTTTGGAATAACTCACCACTACCTAATATCAGATTTCATCCTCTATTCCTCTTCTTCCCCAGCCTGGAATATAACCCTTCACTCCAGAGGAGTTGAGAGTGAGGGAAGAGATTTTTGTGAGATCCTGGATAGAAGCTGGTGTTCTGCATCCTACTGTTTCTACTGAGTTGGCAAGATGCAGTACCTCACCCCCTAGGAGTGTACTTACCGCATGGGGCTTACATTTAGGCATTGGGTGTGGAAAGAAAATGGCCAAGACCAGAGTGCACAACCTCAGTAGAGAGGAAAGGATTCAGCAAAATGGTCTTCTGTAGTTTTCTTCCTCCCTCCCACCCTCCCTCCCTCCCTCCCTTCCTTCCTTCCTTTCCCTCTCTGACTTTTAACCCTGGCTGTGTAACAAACTTATTTTTTTTTTAATTTGCCTTTTATTTATTTATTTTTTAGAATGCATGGGCTCAAGCACTGAAGCAATTTCTGGGAATGGAGCCTGAACAGCTTTATTTGTAAAAACCACCACAGGCAATTCTGTAGCATGGCCAGAAGCACAGAGCTCCCCATGTAGAAGTAAAGTGCCAACAGACAAGAGAACCAAATGGGACACTACCAAATTGACATCCATCCCTATTAAGTCACCCCATGGAATTTGTGTACCAGCTCTCAGGATTGTCATCAGTTTTCTTAGAATGTCACAGTGTTCTGTGAGAGGCAGATATATGCCCCCAAGATGTAGAGCATTCTTGGTGAAACCCATGGCTCTTACCCCTGAGGTTTCACCAGATTAACAGAAGATTTTGCTTCTCTACGACAGAGCAAAGACTTTACTGCAGGGACGTTAATAACTCATTAACAACCGGTTAGCTTAGATTAGCATAGTTCTTACTAAAAATTATGATGAAATAATTTCATAATATTTTTAAAATATCCACCCTTCAGTCACTTTAACATTTCATGTTAATTTCTAAGTAGTGACCCTTTGCAATTTCTGATCCAAATCCACCTTTTGGAAACAGAACTGCAAACAAATACACTGTGGATGGAGTTTTAATGGCCAAAGGCATGTGTTTTATCCCTATATGTTCTTTTAAGTGATTTTTCTTTTTTAGAAATTGAAACAAATGTTGAACGCTTTTTTTCTCCCCCACACTAGTATGCCTTTTCGTGCTGACCCTTACCAGGTTTCTTAAATCTTTCCACTTTCATCTTTTCTTATCCACCTGCAAGGCAACTCACATGGAGTGCCTGACCTGCTCTCTTTCATTTCCTTCGTATTAGGAGAAAATGTGCCTGAGTGGAAAGTCGTGAGTCCTCCCTTCTTTGAGCATTTTTCACTCTGTTGTCTTGGGGCATCACTCTTTGTAATATAGATTTTTCATGTTTTCCCACAGTTGCCAGAGAAAGATGCAAAATGAAAAAGGAGTATTGATTCTCTTTCTTCTGTGAGGCATAGACTATTTCAGATGACTTCAGTTAGAAAAACAGGATATGTGATTTTTTTCCCAACCCTGATGTTTCCTTAGAAGTAAATCACCATTAGAACTGGAAAGCAAAACTAAATAGATGAAATAATATAAAATGAAAAGAAGTAAACCACCAAGTATTTACCAACTAATAATAATACTCTATTACAAGAGCTCACGTAAAATTTATATATTGGAAAATACCAATTTGGAAAAGTTTGGTGATCATTTGGTTTTGAATGTAAAAGCAGCAGTTTCTGAAAGAAGTCTTAGTGTATAAGAAATAGTAGTATCTTAGCCCTTTTCTCATTATATTATCTTAGAAATTGTTGTCTAAACCTTCCTGAAACTCACCACTAAAACATCATTTCCTAGTTCTCGTAGCATGCCTGACTTTCTTGGTGTCATTCAGTGAATCTTGCTTTCCCATCTCTTAATTAGGAGTATGTCAAAATGCATGCTGCTATCTCATCTTGGACGCCCCACTGCCCCATGTCCCAAAATGAACTGATTCTCTCCCATAATTTTACTTCCTAGTTTTTTTAAAATCAACCTGTTACCTTTTCCCATCCATACCTTTAATGCCTTTTTTTTTTAAAGATTTATTTATTTTATTACATATCTCCCCTTCCCGCCCGCTGCGGCGACCCGCCGAGTGTGATCACTGCGCAGGCGCGGCTTTCCCCGCTTGTGGGCGGTCTCTGCGTCCGTTCACGGCCGGCTTTCAGCTCGCGGGTGGCTGGCTGCGCTCCATCCGCGGGCGACCTGCCCTGCCC
>PVKH010037390.1:0-11471 GCA_004027955.1 Chaetophractus vellerosus | reverse complement strand
TTTCAAATTTTTGCATTAAATTTTTTTTTCTGATAGGATGTATTTATATTTACATGGTATAGCTTAAAACAATGACTACATTGGTCATACATATTAGAAACCATAAAAAGTTAACTAAAATGTACATCATACACTTGTGTATATATATATTACAGTGATAAAAAGGCTTTTTAAAAAAATGAGTGCAACAGAGTTTTTAGTATACAGGTAAAGAATGAATTATGCTTCAGCGCTTTAGCTTGGAGTTGGGGGAGCTTCCAAACAAACCCTTTTGGTTAATTTTTTGTTACCACAGATATAAAAATTAAATCTGAATAATTTCTCTCAAATGATTGATGTCAGTATGGCAAAACTGCCAGAAAATACTACACACTGTTCACAGCACAATGTGGCGGTTAAAGACATATTTACATAAATATCCCTATGTCTGTCCTTGTGCCCTTAACTGCTGCTTCACAAACCAAAGAGTATATGTGGAGTAACATTCACTTGCTAACCCTTAAAGGGGGTGGAAAAGGATATGGAATAAAGGAAGATAGAAACAAATAACTAAATAAAAGTTGTTACTTAAGGTCTGCTCTCTACAAAACACAACACTAATGTATGTTTTGTTAGATCTCAGTTCAAGTGCCTATTTATTTTAATAAGAGTATATATATTCTTATATATATATATCACAGCTACATTTCATTTGTCCTCTTTATAAAATATTTTAATGTGGAAACCACATGAATTTTTTAAACATATCAATTTTATAGATATGTATTAATGAAGCATACAATCCATCAAAAGTGTACAATCAATGGTATTTGGTATAATCACATAGTTGTGCGTTCACCAATTTAATCATGATGAGAACATTTTCATTATTCCAATAATAATATTAAAAAACAAAAAACAGACAAAATCTCATCACCTCTCTATGCTTCCCCTGCAGTACATAGCTGCTATTCTGTTTGTGCCTCTAGTTTATTTGTATTTATATTTTGTATAGATGGAGTCAAGCAATATTATATATTGTAGTATCATGTGTCTAGCTTCTTTCCCTTAGTATATTTCCTTTTTTTTTTTTTTAACCTTACTGGAATATTTTTTTCTCTCTTTTATTTTTTATTTTACATGTTTTTTTTTGCCTGATGTTAACATCTTGTAACATTAACATACATTTGTTCAGTTTAAAAGGAAAACAGTCTTCTATGTGGAATATTACCCATATTTATATTTCACATGACACACATCAATAGATAGAACAACTAGACAGAAGATCAACAAGAAAACTGAGAACTTGAGCAATATGATAAACGAGCTAGAACTAACAGACATATATAGAACATTGTATCCCAAATCAGCAGGTCATACATTCTTCTCAAGTGTTCATGGATCTTTCTCCAGGATAGACCACAGGCTGAGTCACAAGGCAGGTCTCAATAAATATAAATGATTGAAATTTTATAAAGCACTTTCTCAGGTCATAATGGAATGAAACTGGAAATCAATAATAAATGGGGAAGGGGAAAGTTGTCATGATTTTAAAAAATGAATAACCAAGAAATTATAACCTCAGGTTTACCTCTCAGTTCCCTCACATTCCCCACCCCCTCACCATTCCCCCAGTTTGCAATTCCCTCTCTTTTCTGTCAATCAGGAGTGGGTGTTCTAAGACCTATTCCATAGAAAGTTCTACATTATTCAACTTGGCTTTGGAAATTTTATTATTGACCTGCAGTTCTAGTAAGATGATACAGATCTGGTCTGATATAAACCTTTTTATATATACCACACCCATCCTACTAGCTCCCACTTGTCTCAGCCTCAGAAACAAGAAACAAAAGTAAATAGCTTTCTTTTCTGTACTGTTTTATTTCATCTGACTTGCATTTAGGACTAGCCCACAGACCACTTACTGGTTCTTCTCTGATCATAGATTTCTTCTATCAGGTAAGATTTAATATGGAAAGAACAAGAAATAATTTCTCAAAACTTGATTAATATTACATTTTTTTCTTTAAACATACCCTGATATACTCTACTCTAACATATGGTGAAAAGCATTTTTTGCCAAATTATGTTCTATGAAAAGGGAGTTTCATTTTCAAATACACTGTAAAAGGTAAGGATAGACAAAAACTGAACAGATTTTTCTTACTGAGAAACAAAACCCTTTTTTCACAGAACATCTTTTTTTACATCTCAAGGGACACTTGAGTTCAGCAGGACACAGTTTAGGAAATATTAGTACAAAGAAGCAATTCTCAAGAGTAAAACATTTTCACTGCTAAAATAAGTCTGTTTTATTTTTTTTTTTTTTTGCTCTTTGCTTAATTGCCATATCAGCCTTTATTGGCTCTTGCTTGTCTCCCAATGATTTAAAAAAGAAAAAAAGTATCCAAATAGGTCCCCAGCCTGACTCCCCAATGCACCCATGATAACCTCTTTCTTTATAGCTTCCCTTTAAGAGCTCTTCTCCCCGTAATTACATCAGAGCTAGAAGTCTCTGCTTTCTCTTCAAATTTCAAATCAGGAAGAGACAAGTTCGGGAGTTTGTTTCTGTCTTTGACTAAGTGTTATTCCACCCCAAGGGAAAAATATTGTGAAAGAACTGCCATTGAATGCTCTTTGAGCATTCTTCTCCCAAGCTTACCCTAGATAAAGCAGTTTTTAATAGCCAAAAAACAAAAAAACCTCCATATTGTAATATCTCTGTGTACCTAAAACGTATATGATACTGATCCACACACATGGAAAGTTAATGCATTTTGGTTGTATGGGGTGGGGAGAGTATGTTTCAATTGTAGTGTTTATGAGTTTGCTGTTCTGCAACTGAAATTTCATGCTTGAGTATATCCAATTTGTTGATTTCATTTTTTTCCCCAAACACTCCCCATCCTCTAGTAATTTCTAATCCACCTTCTATCTGTAAATTTGCTGTTTCTTAACATCTCTCATAAGTGGCATCATATAATAATTGTCTTTATGTATCTTTTTTTTTTCACTCAACATAATGTTTTCAAGGTTCCCCCATGTTGCAGCATATCTCATAACTCTCTTTCTTTTGGCTGAATAATATTCTGTTGTGTGTATGTACCACATTTTGTTTAAGCTGAACACTTGGGTTGTTTCTGCCTTTGGCTTTTATGCTTAATGCTACTAAACATTGGTGTACAAGTATCTGAGAACCTGTTTTTACTTTCTTTGTGTATATACCCAAAGTAGTATTGCCATTATCATATGTAATTCTATATTAAACCTGATAGGAGAACCACCCTATTGTTTTCCATGTGACTATATACCATTTTGCATTCCCACCCACAATGCACTAGAATTATCATTTCTCCGCCTCATGTCCAACACTTGCTACTTTCCATTTTTTAAATAATAACCATCCTTGTGGGTGTGAAGTGGTATCTCATTTCCCTATTGCCTAATGATATTGAACATCTTTTCACATGCTTATTGACCATTTGTGTATCTTTTTTGAGAAATGCCTACTCAAGTCCTTTGTCCGTTTTTAAATTGGATTATTTGTCTTTTTGTTGTTGAGTTGTAGCAGTTCTTTATATATTCTGGATATTAACCCCTTGTCATATATATGTTTAGCAATTATGTGCTCCCATTCTGTAGGTTGTCTTTTCACTTTCTTGATAATGCCCTTTGCACAAAAGTTTTCCGTTTTGATGAAGTCAAACTTACCTATTTTTTTCTTTTGTTGCTTAGGCTTTTGATGTCATGTCTAAGAATCCATTACTGAATCTCAGGTCATATGGAGTATTTGTAAATAAAACTAGCAATTTATATAGAGAGAGATATTTATAGATATAGATATTTATGGGAAAACTGTAATGGTTTGTCCTGGCAGTCTCCATTTTACTCAGTATTCCTTTGTCAGATTATGTCATCATAATGGACGTGTAGCCAGGAATTTCTGTCTTACAGGCAAATGAATAAGGAGCACTGATTTTATAATAAAATACACTATTGTAAAATTCAAATACTCCTCATAGGGGTTGCCAGTTTTTTGTCTTTAAATTTACAAAGCGGGAACCGGCTGTGGCTCAATTGGTAGGGCTCTGGTTTATCACATGGGAGGCCCCGGGTTCGGTTCCCGGTGCCTCCTCAAGTGGGCAGACCGCCTCGAGAAGGCAAGCCGCCGCGGGCAGGGCAAGCCCCCACGAGCAGGGCAAGCCGCCGTGCAGTAAGCTGACTCGGCGGGTCGCCCCAGCATGGGGAGACAAGCAGACACAGAAGAATGCAAAAATGAAGACAGCAAGAACAAGCAGAAAGGGGGGGATATATAATAAATAAAAAATAAATCTTTAAAAATAAATAAATAAATTTGCAAAGCATCTTCTGTAATTAAACTAAGGAATCCTTACTTAAAGCAAGTCCTTTACAGTAAACCAATAGATTATAAACTTGATAAGCCAGAAATAGAAAATATGTCCTTTTGATAATGCCATTTACATTCCCATCCCCTCTTGTTTCATCTGTTAGATACATGTTCATTTGTCTAAAAATAATCTTAGCAAATAACAATACATGTGATTTCTTTCTTTACTCAAATAACATCTGATTTTATCTGCACATTGATTCTGTTTCGAAACTTTTGCATCTTCCTAGAATGGATGGCTTACATAGCCCTATATTATTATCATTGTCAGAGCCAAGGCTTTGATTCTTTGTTTTAGCAAGGAAAGCTTGTCTTGGCCATACTATTTCCATCTCATTTAATTGTTTCATTCTGATTTAAAATGTGGGATATTTTAGAAATATCTCCAACACTTCTCTATCTCATAAATAATACTATTTTTTGTATTTAGCATAAAGTCTTGCAAATCTGTATTCCCTTTATGACTTACATAGAGCTTTACACATAGTAGGTGTTCAATATACTTAATGACAATTATGAACTCATATTCTGTAAGCTAAATATAACTCCTATACTGTTTGCTCTACTTTCTTAGCTAGGATTTGCTTAACAGGTACTGGACTTTAATACTTTATATAGTTAATGGTAAATTCATGGTATATCTTCTATAGTAAACTTAGAAAAACATTTTTGCAGTATTGCTTCCCAAATTTTAGCTTCCTAAATAATAATAAAATATCTTATCTGTACTAGGATTTTATTGTACAATAATTACATAATTTTCATGTGTTATATTATAGCCTGTTAACTAAAAATAAATGGGTATTTAAAATGGAAAATGAAATTATCCTGTGGCCTGAAATATCTTAACTCAGTTTTTATTACAGGTTGCATATGGTATCTGTTAGAACTGTGAACCTATGCTGGTTGTTGAATTATTATGTGGATTAACTGTTGCATTTGAAAGTTATTGACTTTAAAAGCATGTCTGTTTTAAATCTTGTATAAACTCCTTACAGGTTTTGAGAATAGTTTCTAATCTCCTTTTTGTGTCATTTTTTCCTTTGTTTGTGTTTGTTTTTGTTTTACCAGAGCTCCAAGACCTAAGCAGCAGCAAATTTTGAACACTGCTTTGGATAGTTTTATAATATCATTAAAATATTTTTTTAATTAGATAAAGTCTGTAAATTATTGAACTATTGTAGGGACTATAGAAAAACATTTTAATAATTTGGAAAAATTACCAAAAATTATACAACAGCTTAAGAAAGAAATCTTTTATCCCGACACAACTAGGAAAAATAAAACCTATTCTTAAGAGTACATTTTAAGAACTTCTCTAAAATTTCATAGATCAGTCTACAGAGAAAAGTATAGGAATCAATTTTTAATTATAGACGCTATTCTCTTCTAGAACGTCTGGTTTTCAAAAGTTGTTCAGTAGTGGAGCTGGTGTAGCTCAATGGTTGAGCACACGCTTCACATATACGAGGTCCCAGTTTCAATACCCAATACGTCCTAAAAAAAAAAATTCAATAAATAATATATGTTTCATATATAATTATAAAAATTTAGTTTTTGTGTTTCAGATGTCAAGTAGAGTCCTATAGTTTAGTAGAATCATCTACTTCAAAATGGGAGAACCAAATAGTCCCTTGGCATTCACAGATTTAGCATTCATAGTTTGACTCAAATTTATTGTGACCTTAGGTAGTGAATGAGTCTAGTCATCCACTGTAAGACATGTTTATTGTTATCCACAGCTTATCAAGTGTGCATTTGCTCTGTAAAAAGTTGGTTCCTTTTGGGAAAAAAATAACTTTTAACTGAGGTGAGAAAACCATAATAAGGGTAAATAGTTGATTAATTTTTAGTTTCTTTTTTTTTTAAGGAGGTATCCGGGATTGAACCCAAGACCTCATACGTGAGAAGCAGGTGTTCAACCACTGATCTATATCTGCTCCAAAGTTTTTAGTTTAAATATACACATAGAAGAAAGATGACACTTAAAATTTAGGATAAATACAAGTTTAATTAGCATCTACATAATTAAGATATTTAAGGATTTTTGAAGGTCTCAATGCTGTCTTCTGGAATTCCTAGATAATAATGACTCAAATTTAAATAATAAACATTGAAATTTCTATCCAATGTTAATTCCAAAGTTGTGTTTTTCCCAAGCCAGTACATCTTTTAAAACTTTAGGGGGGAAATAATTAGAGGAATTATGAGAATGCTATATTCTTTACCCAGTTTCATCAATCTTTGGTACATTTTCAGTTGTATCACTATTTCCTTTATCCCATTAGTTGACGGAAGGTTAAAAGCATATCTGTGTTGTGTAGATTATGGCATGCATTAGGGTTATTCTCTTTTTCCACCAACTTTTATTTATGGTATCTTGTCTTTTTTCCATCCTTCTAAGGCCTGTTATTCTTACTAGGAACTAGATAGGGTTTAAATACAATAACTACGAAGATTCAAGGAAATGTTCTTAGGAAAAAATGGGATCAATTATTTTAAAACAGATCCTAAATGCATCCTTACAGAAAACATCATAAGCAAAACTTCTTACATTGAGCTTTACCGAATTAGAAAGGATTGTGTTCCTTTTATGGCTAACCTGAATTAGCGTATACCCCTAGATTCCTCATCACATGAGTTACTTGTATACTACCAGAATTATATATGTGATCTTTAAACATCTGTACAAATGAACACTGACTTCCAAGAAAAGCTTCAGCAATGCACATAAGCTATGTTTAATACATGACACTCAACTTTTCCTATGTTCTTTGTGTTCTAGTTTCTGGAAATTTTCATCTCTGTAAGAATAGCATGTGGGTGTCCTCTTAGTCTGTTAAAATAAAAGA
Organism: Chaetophractus vellerosus; assembly: GCA_004027955.1. Classification (NCBI taxonomy): domain Eukaryota; kingdom Metazoa; phylum Chordata; class Mammalia; order Cingulata; family Chlamyphoridae; genus Chaetophractus; species Chaetophractus vellerosus. The sequence goes on along the minus strand of PVKH010037390.1, from coordinate 4,232 downwards.
GTCTATAAATGATTCATGGAATGATATTGTTTTAAAGTTTTATTATATCCTTACTCCCATTATAACTTGAAAGGATATTTCATAAACTTTTAATTATTTTTCTTCAAGAGATTTAGAATCAGAAGTTCAGAAGAATGCATCTTTGACAGACCTGGAGCAGTTAATGTCTGCTGCTAAGGTTTCCACTACAGATGCAAGAAAAAGAAGGTCCTCGCGCTTTCTCTTTGTCTGGTTGTGGCAGCCAAGATTGAATGGGGGAATACAGGAAATTCTGAAAACATAGGGAAGGAGAAATAATCTTTGCAACCCAGAAATAATCTTGTAAACAGCAGGAAAAAAAAATCAATGCTTAATTAAAATTTTTTTTTCTAAATCAGTGTAATTAACCACATTAACAGAATAAAAGCTAAAAGTAATGGTCTAAAAAAAAAAGTTCCAAAGATACCTTACTTTTGGAAATGTCCCTAAAATTAAATACTATTTTGTAAGAGCTCATTCTTTCCTGTTAAACACTTAACTACAATGTGCCTGGTACTTTTCTAGGGGCTGAAAATATAGAAGTACTAAAAATTTGCTCCCTTCAATGAGCTTACATTCTAGAGGATAAAGACTTTAAATAAAATTGATAGTATATTAGATAAATGGTAATGAAAACCATGGAGAAAAAATAAATCAGGAAAGGCGGCTAAGTAGCCCTTGGACCTGCAGAGAAGGGTTGCACTTTCAAATAGGGTCACTAGAGAAAATCTCACCAAGAAGGTAATATTTAAATTAAAATTTCCAGAAGTTAAAAGAGCAAGTCATGGCCATATTAGGGAGAAAACGATCTAGACACAGGGAATAAACAGCAAGTATAAAGGCTTTATGTCAGGAGTATAACATGTTTGAGAAACGGCAATGAGGCTAGTATAGCAGGTGTGGAATGATCAATGGGAAAAATAGTGGGAGATGTAGTTATAGAGGATAGAGTGGGAGGGGGCATATTGAATTAGACCTTTATAGGCCATTGTAGAGTTTGCTGTTTGCTGTTTACTCTGAGAGTAAAAGCCTTTAGTGGGTTTTCTTCAGAAGAGAAATATAACACGACTTACATTTTATGTAGGGTTATTCTGGGTGTTGTGTTGAGAAGGAACCGAATAGGGCAAAGTTAGAAGTAGGGAGATCGATTTGAAGGCCATTGCAGTAATGGGTGTCAGAGAGATGGTGATTTGGGCTAGGATGTTGCCAGTGGAGGTGTTGAGAAATATTAGATTCTGGATATTGTTTACAGGTAGATATAATAGAATTTTCTTTTAGTTTAGAAGTGTAGGGTATGAGAGAAAGAAATAGGTCAAAGACGGAACTTCCCTTAAACGCGACAGGGAAAACTGGAATAAATTTGTCTAGTTTTCTATAACTTATAGGAGTTTTTAATCTCATTGCCCAATATCCCATGCCTCATATAGTGCCTTTGTCCATGGGTGGGTAAGCGATAGATATTGACTAATTTCATATTTCTCTTTGTCTTGGACTTGATCAAACTTTGTTAAACACCTATTTTTATAACGAGTGAATTGGTTTCTGCTTCTTAAATTCGTTGATGTCATTATTCATATATTATATATATATATAATTTATATAATGGATTATAGGAATGGATATGCAACTTGAAGTTCGTTTTTTTCCCCTCTTACTAATGTTAAATAAAAATCCGCATATATGATGTTTTTTGTCTCAGTAACATATTTGTAATCTTCCCCCACCCCCACTTTTTTGGCAAACTTGTTTGAAAGTATAGTGTTACACGTTATGTCCTGGGTATACCAGAGCACATGTGTTCAATACAGTTCATAAATGGAAGCAGCTGGTTTCCTGTGCAGTTAAGAGGAGGCATGCACACAGCTGAGATCTTCAAACTTCAGAACTGATTGGATTCAGTTTCTATCCTGTGTAGGCAAGCTGTGATTTCAATTAGTGGAAATGTGTAACAAGCTACTTTAATGGCTTAAAAAATTATTTTGTTTCTATAGTTGAACTGCTAAATCTGGTTAATGTTCTTTCCCCCTTCCCTCAGTCCCCACTCACCCATCCCTACCTCTTGATAAAGAACATTACTCCTATAGTCTTAGTTTTGTACTTGAATCTGAAAAGGCCTTGGCAAGGGGAAAAAAAGTTATCTCAAAGGGAAAGGCTGAATTCATACACAGGAACTGCAGGATTACTTTGGCGTTTTACTAGTCCCTTGTAACACTAGCAAGTCCCATAAATACCTAATGGAAAAACAGCAGCAAATGAGACCTGCAGCAGTCTTTTGAGATTGAATTCATGTTGCTGAACGTTTTTTTGAGTTTGAGTGTAAAGGTCAAAGGAAAGTGGATAGATTAAAGTTGCTGATTTTTGCAAATTTAAGGCCACTTGTAAAGGTTTCTCTTTCCATGGCGAGAAAATTTCAAGATAAATGGCTTTGCTTCATTAGCTGAAATGTCATGTCTTCATTTAATATCTGTTACCTGACACATTTAGTGATTTAGTAGTATTTACTTGTAATAAATAGAATCCTCAGTCTAAGTTAACAAATGTCGATAAATTAATTTGTGAAATTGCAGATCTTCCCAACAAGAGCTTTTGGTAACCTGACCTCTTATTGTTTAATTTTCTAATTTAGGAGAATAACTTTGTTTTTCACTTTAGAATACTTCTAGATTAGAGGTTCCAAATTTTGATTTTATGACACAATGGGATGTTTTGCAAAACATGATCAAATTCTCAAAACATGATTAATATGTTGTTGTTGTGTATATGTTTGTAATGATTCGTTTTAAATATTTTAAGATAATATGGAATTAAACTATATAATCAAAGTTTTCTCTTTTTTTGAGTGTAGCTTATCGATCCAGCGACATAATTACCCCCTCTTTTTTTTTTTTTTCAATTATTTTACCTGTTACACTATTACAGTATAGGTAAAAATGACTTCAAAGAAAGGACAGTAACATCTTTTAGCATTAAAACAAAAATTTGTGGATGCTTTTACTGTTTTGTTTATAACAGAATGACCCTCTAGCACTATATCACTGTTGTTAACCTGTATCGAAGAACTGTGAATTACTAGGATAATACCTATTAGTCTTGGTGCTGTTAAAAACAATAAGCTGCCATTCCTCTATCTTGAGTTGATACTACATAAAGCCACAACATGTGTTAACCTGAAGTTATAGATAATTTATTTCTCCAGGGATTTCCTTGTGTCTTTGATTTTACAGTCCAGATTGCCCATTTTATTAATACTTTGAGATCCAAAGGAATGAGATAAAATTTTGTGACTTATTAAATACAGTACTGCATTATAATAAAAAGTTTTCATGGAAATTATCCAGATAATTTCATAGTAGAATAGTAATATGTGTAACCTTGTCTTTTTTTTATGATAGTTGAAAATTAATAGTAAAACTTTTTTTTTCCAGGAAGTGCGATTATAGAGGACTTTTCACTTTCTGTTTTATGTATTTCTCTATTGTTTGAATTTCTCATGGCAAACATATTTCTTCTCATAAGGAAAATACTAGTTTTCATTTTTTACTTGTTTAAAACTATATATTGAAAGTTAAATAATCTTGTAGTGTCTGGAGTCACAATGAATATAAAATTTTATTTTTGCATGATATTTCAGTTTGCAATCTTAATTCATTTCTATTAAGTCAGGTAATATCTTTAGAGAATTGGATATAGAGAGATCACATATCATTAGTCAATTACAGCCATTTCTCAAACCAAGGTCCCCTATCTTTTTCCTTCATAACACACTTCCTCATCAGTCCTCACTACACCCTATAGATAATTTCCTCCCCTAAACTTTTACTATTTTATTTCATTGTTAAAGTACAGCCATACTTCTCTTCTCAAGTGCCATTGACCATTCAGTACTGTTTCTATTCAAAGGTCCCAGGTGGGCAATGATTCTGATTGGAAAAGAGAGAGAAGATGGTGGTGTAGCTAGAGGTATTAAAAGGCCCTTAGGAATGTAGATTCTTACAGCTCTTCATTTAAAGAGAGCCTTCTTCCCCGTTCCTCCTCAAGAGAAAGCCTGTGCCTTAGCTGATCCTAATGCCACACTTAATTTTGAGACTGCCCTTTATGGAAATCTTTTGGACTGTTTTTGATGTTGTTGAGGTCAGGAACTCAAAATGAATCAAAAGCTCCTTTGCTTTTACAGTTAAAAAAAACAAACAAACTTGTGTTCTCTAATCTTTCAT
>PVKH010037389.1:0-11472 GCA_004027955.1 Chaetophractus vellerosus | reverse complement strand
TTGCTTGCAGTTGTAGACTCTCTTGGTTCCTTGGTGTGGTGGTCGTCCATCCTCACCTCCTTGTTATCCTGGGTGAGTCCAATGAACTGGAGAGTAGGTGTTGCAACTCTGCTGAGGCTCAGGGCCCAGCTGGCATGTGGACAGCTCAAAGAGTCAAGTCTCTTGGATGTACACATACCAACTCTAGTACTAATTATAGGTTCAAATAGAAGGACAGAAGAGCCATGTGTAGAGAAACCACAACTGAGTCCAACTCTGTCACACTGGGGAGCATAAATTCCAAAGTAGGGCCCACCGGCAAGGCACATAACACCTGAGCTATCTGCCATGACTATAGTGTCTGGATGTCTCCAGAGCCCTCAGGAACCTCTCTATTTGGGGTAGTAGTTACTTTGGCAGTCAGTGAGATCCTGCCGAGATGTGCATAAGAGTTGCCTCTCTGATACCCTTCCAACTCGCTTTGAAGTCTCAGAACATTTAAACTCATTTGTATTTACCTTTTCCCCCTTTTATTCAAAGTATTTTTCCAGTTGCATCATCAGCCGGTGCTCGGTAGTAATTCCCCGGTCCAACAGCACCTTTTTGTAACTATTATTTCACTTAACACTGCATCGATTCTGAATGTGAGCCAGGTTAAGACTGAGTTAACATCTATGCCCTAACAAGGATTAGCATAGCGCCTGGCATGTATGAGGCATTCAATAAAAGTAAAATTAACTGAACATACCTTTCCCTAACCATCACCCAGAAGGATACCTATTCATTACTCAAAACTAAGAACGAAGTTCACTTTCTTTACAAAACCTTTTCTGACACTTCCAAGGTAAAAATAACCACTCTTTTCTTTGTGCCTCTCACCATACCTTGTGATTATATCAAAACACCTATAATTATTTATTTATTCACACGTCTATTTTCCTAGACAGACTACAAGTCCTCCCAAATTAGGGCTGGCTATATTTGATTCATGTTTGTATTTCTAGTGCCTACCCCATAGCCAGGCACATGGTAGGAACTTAATAATATGTTAGCTGAATGACTGCTTAAATGAATGACAATTGCTTATGCTATCATTCCTTCACTAAAACCTACTTCATAAAGTTCTTGCAATCATGTAAGAGATAATGTATATGAGTATCTAGTATATGTCTGACATATAAGTAGGGCTAAAAAGATATCTGAATTTGAAGATGAATTTCATCAAATTCCTTGACTTCTTGAAATAGTGTTCACAACTAAGAAACATCTACACTTTAAAAAATAATTCTTTACATCAACCTATTAAAAAGGAGAATTAAACAATAGTCCTTTTTTTTTTTTATTAAACTAGTTATTCAGAAGAACTACTTGTTCATAGAGAGGTCCATGACTTTCTAACTTTCTTTACCTATACTACCAAGATAAAATCTCATTCTAATCATAACCAAGTATTGCCTTTTGTTGCTATTGTTTATTTTAGGCTATTCCATAGACCTCTTTATTTGATAACTCTGTATTAGGTAGTAACAAATGTAGAGGAGGTCTTTATTCAAAATACCTCTTCTTGAATTCCTGAACCTCACTTTTTTCCTCTCATCCCCCAAGTATGTTCTCTGCTTATTTTCAGTTCCTTTCGATTCCTAGACATACCCTAATAATTTTCCTTCTGACTTTAGGCCAAGTAAATAAACAAGCAGGATTTATAGAAGATGGGATATGTTTTTCATATCAAATTGCTATCCTAAAACAAGGCAACATGGCACTGTATTTTAAAATCAGTGTGATTTACTTTTTATAAATATAAAAAATGTAAGTGAACATGTACTATCTTCTTGGGAAAATATAAAATCTGAAAATTGTGGCAAATAAATGTAAAACTACATGACTCCTAAAATATAGGAGCTTTAGATTCAAAGAGTCTAGATGATTTGCTACACAAATACTGGATATATTGAGTGTCTTTCTTCTGATTTTATACAATGCAAAAACAAACTTAAGCAAGTAATATGTGTCAAGCTCCATGCATGGCACTAGAAATACAAAACTAAATAAGCTACTTATCTGGCTTCTAAGAGCTCAGAAAATGTTAAATAAATAAGTTACAATATAATATAGGTCAAAACATGGAAAAAGAAGTGCAAAATGCTCTAAAAACACAAATAATAGAGGAATGAATTCTGACTAGAGGAATCAGGGAAGACCTTAAAGGAAGAAATATTTCAGTAGTGTATAGGACTTGTTATTGCTTTTTAAAAATTGGTTTATTGCTAAAACTAAGTCATGTACAGTAAGAATTAATTATAAATATACATAGCATTACTTGTTAATTATTATTTCAAAGCAATCAGATATCAATCATCTTACAACTAATTTGGGGCATACATAACGAAGCCTCAAATACAACAAGGATCCTTCCAGCAGAGTTGATAAAATGAGTAATTTAATTACCAGCAGTATGCTTCCTTGGAGTAGTCCGAATGGAGTATTCAAAATCAGGTACTGCTCTGCTACTCAAATGAAGGTGGTAATTTCTTGCTTCATCCAATAAATCTCTACATTTTAGATTTTGCTTGACAATCTGTTCTTTTGCCACAACACCCATAAGAAAATCAACTGGCAGCAACGGCAGACGAACCTAAGAATATGAACAGTAGCAGATATAAAACTTAAGTTATAATTGGATAGCTCATTCTCCACTTTCATTGTAGTTGTATTCTTTGTAGAACTCATTTACTTCATAAAGCCTTTCTAGCACATGAATGAAATTCAATATGCCTAGTTCTGAAGCAATTTCCAGGATTGGTCTGCACTAAGGAAGTGAGACTATATATATTTTCCCCTTTTAAATCCAGAATTAAGTAGTTTTTAACTAGATAAAATAATAAATATATTCATTCAAGTTACTTACTCACTTTCAAAAATGGTATTGGCATAATCACAAGTTTCCTTTATTGCTAAAGGCATAATCAAAACAAAATTGCTATGCTTTCTTCTTTTGCCTTTTTAGGCTAAGACTGAATATATGGAAATGTGATTTATTTCTTAAACACACATTCATATCTGAAATAAATTAAGTGTTATATTCTTCAAATCAATTACCTTGGAAGCCTATACACTAACTCAGCAATGCATATCCCCTTTCTTCTCTTAAAGACCTATTGATTTTCAAGATTAGAGCAAAGATCAAACCAGGTATTACTCTTTTGAGTTGAAACTACACATACATACATACACACAAATAAGATAGAAGTGCAAGATAATTAGGTTTTGTTTTTGTTGACAAACAATTTCAAAGTAATTCTGAGAGAAGGCCTAAAAATGTTCTGAAGTTCAATACTCATTGAATGCATAAATATTGCTACATGAACTTATAAAAAAATATAGTCTCATAATAATCATACTTTGAATAGGTTTACTTCATCTGCCTAGAAATATCTAAAATAAGAACACTGGTAATTATAAGCAATTTTGTTTCATTAATATTTTTCAAAAATTTTGATAACTTTACAGAGAACTTTTATATTCTATAATAATTTTTATAATTATTATTACTAAGTGCTTATGTTAAGCACAAAGTTTTAACAAAGCACTTAATGTTGAAAAACACTCCAATTAGAATCATCTTTAAATAGCATCATTTTACTTCTCGGGAATAAATGAACAGAGAAAGGAGAGAATGAAGGAGGAAAACAGGAGGGAAGAGATGATGGGAGGGTAAAAGATAGGGGAGGGATAGAAGAGGAGGAAGAGAAAAGACAAGGCAAGCCCCAAAGGGCCTATTTATTATCTCCCTATCTAGGTAACCCCTGTTGATGGTAAAAAAATAATAACGAAACACGTTTCCAAGGTTAGAAAAGTAAAAATGTAAAGAGGGGAAGAAATTAGAGAAATTAGAGAAATTAGAAAGCGCAAGTCTTTCTTCTTTTGCCTTTTTAGGCTAAGACTGAATATATGGAAATGTGATTTATTTCTTAAACACACATTCATATCTGAAATAAATTAAGTGTTATATTCTTCAAATCAATTACCTTGGAAGCCTATGTAAAGAGGGGAAGAAATTAGAGAAATTAGAGAAATTAGAAAGCGCAAGTCTCATTTCACCTTTTTTTGTCCTCTCCTCAGAAGTGACTTTTTTTTAAAAAAGATTTTTTTTTATTTATTTATATATTCCCCCCCTGCTGCTTGTTCTTGCTGTGTTCATTTTTTGCTTTTGGCGTTCTTCTGTGTCTGCTTGTCTCTCCCTGCTGCGGCATACCACCGAGTTGGCTCACTGCGCGGCGGCTTGCCTGCTCACGGTGGCTTGCCTGCTTCGCGGCGGCTTGCCTGCTCGAGGCAGGTTGCCTGCTCGAGGAGGCCCTGGGAACTGAACCCGGGGCCTCCCATGTGGTAAACCAGAGCTCTACCAATTGAGCCACAGCTGGTTCCCAGAAGTGACTACTTCTATGTCATGGAATTCTTCCAGAATAAATTTATATATATTAGGAATAAATGTCCTTTGAGTAACAAAATAATTCAGTAAAATTTAGAAAATTCACTGTAATACACCAAATAAAATTATACTAATTCAGAGTTTTTCCTCAGAATCATTTTCTGTTAACATAAATAAAATACTCATTACTATATAAAAGTTTCATTTTTCTGAGAGAGAGAAAAATCAAAATGGTGATTTAGTTACCACGAGGTATCTGGAGCTATCTCAAAAGGATATATATATAAATTTATTTATTTATTTATTTATTTATTTATTTATTTATTTATTTATTTATTTATTTTAGAATAGACCAAACAAAATTTATTAACTTTCAAGCATTCATCACAAATTGCATTTACATAGACATAAAAGAACTAAATTAGGAAGACCAACATTGGTGGAAAACTTGTAATTCCTTTTTTGAAAAAATGGAATAAAACAAGAATGAAAACATTCAGACACAAGTATACAAAAACAGAAACATAACAATTTGCAATGGAGAAAGTAAATGGCTAATAAACCAACATATATTCAACCTCACCAAAAAGGAATTTTTGTCAAGTAGAGGTTTCAACATACCCTTTTCCACCAATTAAAAAGTTATTATTTTTCATGTGAATACCCAACATGAAAATATGTCTCATGTACTGATGTTGCAGCATAATATCTACCTCCATTGGACTGGAACTTTCCCATCAATACAGAAATATGCTGAAATGTATCTTGCTTTGAAAATAAATAAGAAATGTCCTCACTTCACTGCATGTACCTCTACTGCAATATTCCCTACTCACCTTAAATACAAAGCCCCTTTGATAGATCTTCTGCTTTTCCTTGATACAACTTATCCCTCAAATTCCATATTCTAAATGGGCTCCCATTCTCATATTTCAATTATTAACAATGACCTCTGCATTGGTGAATTCAAAGGAAAGTTCTCAAAAGGATATTTTAAATATTCAGATCAGAAAACAGAAAATATTTCTAATTCAAATATGACAAATTCAGACTTATTACATAGTGAATGAGTAGCAAATTAAGAGTCAAAGCCATTTTCATTATTACATCAATGGTATCTATATTTCTTCTGATAATCTACACTTTTCCTAATAAATGACACTAGGTAATCTGCTTCAATATCATTTCAATTATATATACAATCTTCTTTCAACCCCTACCTGTGCAAGCGTTTCATCCAACCATTTGGAATGATGCTGAGGATTGGCAAGAAGCCACTTGATGGCAGCACTATAGACCTGCTTTTCATTCTCTATATTTAAATCACTGGAGGATAAAAGCTTATGGAGGTGCTGGGGTGACACATTTACAAAGTCTTCACACTCCACAACTTCAGTAAAATGCTCACAGGCATACTGATCCGCCATGTCCATTAAGTCTATTCGATTGTGACTTTCTGCAAAGGCCCTTACAGCCAGGCAATTGGAGGGATGAAAATGCAATTTCATGTATTCACAACAAGCTCTAGCTACCAGTTCAACCTGCAGAATACAGGCTGCATATAAGAGAGGCTGGACATTGTCAACAGTCAAAGTGAGCCGGGAAGAATAGACAAACTTTACCAAGTCTTCTATTGCATCACCATCAAAATCTTTGATCTCGATAAGCGTTTGCTTGGCTTCAGCCATTTCAGAGAGAAACATGGCTCTGAAGTAAGGAATAACACAAGCCAATACCAGCTTGTGACAAGAGATTAGCTTTGAGCCAACCTGTTCAAGACAAAAGAATTAGACTTAGTATAAGATCAAAATTAACTTCATATCAGCATAGAACATGTGTCATAGCAGGGACAGAAGCCCCAGCTATTGTAAAAGTTAAGTGTATTTGTTTTAACAATGCAATCCTTTGGTCTCTTACTTTCAACCTATGCCAGTTTCTTAGGCAATTTTCTTCTTCCAAATTAGCCACTTATCTTTGACACATATATCTATAATGTATATACCATGAACTGTGACTTTTCAAATTATCTCATATTTCAAGAGCATTTTGTGAATTAATAAAAATAGCAAACATCATGTAGTACTTACTAGATGCCAAGCACTACTCTAAGTGCTCTTCAAATACTAACTCCATTGTCCCAACACCCCTAAGAGTGGCTGCTATGATCATCCACAATTTATAGATGGGAAAACTAAGGCAGAGATCGAATGAATCAAGGTTTAGTGGAATTTACTATACGTTCAACTGAGATTTTTTTTTCATTTTCTGTTTAAATCATCTTGGAATGATATACTTTATATAAAAGTAATAAAAACACTGAAATCTCACCACCTTACTTGTTGAAAGATTAGATTGCTTCCCATAGTGTGCTAATAAAATGACAGAGCAGTGAATTTCTTTACAACTCAAACTTAGTTTGCATTCTCCTATATCCTAGGGATAAATTACTATAAAGAGAAATTTTGATTCAAAGGATAGATACAATTTGGACACATAACGGCCAAACTGTCCATTTCTGATCCACCTGCAATATTTGTGCATATTTTCGGTGTTAACTTTAAGAAATATTTGTCAATTCAGCTTGATGAATGAAACTATTAGTCACTGTTACAGCTTATCTCCTTTTACCAGTAAGATTGAAGCATTCATAAATTTTGAGCTATTTTTATTTCTTTTACGAACTATGGATTTTTTCTTATGTATTTATACACTTAGAGGATTAGCCATTTGTCATATATATTTCAAACTTTTCTCTTCCACAGTTTGCTTTTAAATTTTATCCCCATCATTGTTTTTTTGTTTTTGTTTTTGTTTTTGAGGCACTGGGGGCCTGGGGGTTGAACCTGGGACCTTGCATGTGGGAAGCCGGTGCTCAACCACTGAGCCACATTGGTTTCTCTGATCCCATGTGGGAAGCAGGTGCTCAACTCCTTGAGCCACACCTGCTTCCCTGAGCAATGACTTTTATTAAACACATATTTTTTAAAGATTTATTTACTTGTTTTTATTTATCACCCTCCCCCCAATGGTTCTGTTTATTCTTTGTTCGCCTTCTCCAGGAGGCACTGGGAACCAAAACTGGGAACCCCCACATGGGAGGGGAGTGCCCAATGGCCTGAGACACATCTGTTCCCCGCAGGCTGCAGCACCTGCTGGCTCGTGGCATCTGCTCATTTAGGTGTCTCCTTGTTGCAGTGGGTGCGGCATCTAGCTTGTTGTGGTGGGATGCAGCGTCTAGCTTGCTGTGGCAGGTGCAGGCGTCTAGCTTGTTGCGATGGGTGTGGGCGTCTGCTTGTCTTCTTTAGGAGGCACCGGCCAAAGCCAGGTCCTGCCATGTGGTAGGCAGGCACCCATCTGGTTGAGCCACATCTGCTTCCTGGCAATGACTTTTTGATTCAAGTTGCTAAGGGATGTTCCAATGTTTCTACTTCAATTCTAGTGAAAGAGGACAGACCAATACACCACGCCTTTGATATTAATGCTTGTGCTTATGAACCTTATTCTTGTAAATTTGAAACTAATCCTAGTTATGTATATTGCCTAGGAGTTACCTCCTGAAAACCTCTTTGTTACTCAAATGTGACCTCCCTCTAAGCCAAACTCAGCATATAAGCTCACTGCTTCCCCTCCCCAGGTGGGAGCTCAAACACTTAAGCCACATCTGCTCCCCCCCATAGGCGTTTATATAATCAAATCAATCAATATTTTTCTCTATAATTTCTGTTACAGGTATCATATTTAACAGTTTTTTTTGTTTGTTTGTTTTTGTTTTTGTTTTGAGGAGGCTTTGGATTACATAAGATTTGCAACTGTGGTGGGGAGGATCATTGGTACAGGGTGTCAGTGGTGGGGGGATGTATGGGGAAGGGTGCACCTGGGGCATGTCTCTATGGAATATGAATGTGTTCAAGTGATCATGGGGTGCTGTCTCTGTGGATACAGACCCACAGATTAGTTCACAATAAATTCACAATATTGAATCCCCATCCTGGGGAGTCTTGCTACACTCTCTAATAGAGTGGCAAGAATCCCTAGAGTAAATGGGCAGTGCCTAGCAAAGGAGGAGAGACCAAATATGTTAGGCCCTTGATATTGATGCTTGTACTTATGAACCTTGTTCTTGTGAAATTGAAACTTAGCCTAATATTAAATATTGCCTAAGAGTTACCTCTTGAAAGCCTCCTTATTGCTCTAATGTGGCCTCTCTCTAAGCCAAAGTCAGCATATAAACTATCTTCCCCTCAACATGGAACATGACTCCCAGGGATGAGCCTCCCTGGCACTGAGGCATTGTTACCAAGCGACAATGAGTGATGCATCTGGAAAAAGACCTTCACCAAAAGGGGGAAATATTAAATACAAATGCATTTTTATGGCTAAGAGATTTCAAAGTGAGTTGGGAGGTCATTCCAGAGGTTACGCTTATGAACATCTTAGGAGGATCTCACTGACTCCCACAGTAAACAGGGCCTCAAGCAGGGGCCTACTGAGGGCTCTAGAGACATATGGACACTATAGGCAGGGCAGACAAACTCACGAATTTGGCACCCTGTCAGTAGGCCTTCCCTTGGAATATATGATAACCTATCCACCCAATGTTTCGGAGATGGACTTTTTGTAATTTTCCTACACATGGGAGGGAGATGGGGGTGAGGTATATGGGAATCCCCTATATTTTTATGTAACATTTATGTAATCTAAAGCTTCTTTAAAAATAATCTAGGGAAACAGATGTGGCTCAAGTGATTAGGCTCCTTTCTACCACATAGGAGGTCCTGGGATCGATTCCTGGGGCCTGCTACTGAAAGGCAAGCTGGCCCGCATGGCGAGCTGGCCTGAGTGGAGTGCCTGCCCACACGGAGTGCTGGCCCGCACAGGAGAGCTGGCCCACACAGAGAACTGGCACAGCAAGATGACGCAACAAAAGGAGACACAGAGGAGAGACAATAAGAGACGTGCACCCAGGGAACTGAGGTGGCGCAAGAGATTGAGTGCTTCTCTCCCGCTCTGGAAGGTCCCAGGATCAGTGTTCCCGGTGCCACTGAAAGAGAAGACAAGCAGACACAGAGGAACACACAGAGAGCAGACAGGTGAGCGCAAAACAACAAGGGAAGGGGGAGAAATAAATAAATAAAATAAATCTTTAAAAAAAATTTTTTTAAGTCATCCTCATTCTAATATTCCATAAATATTCACTTATTTTCTGTAGTACTTTTATAGTTTTATGTCATGCACTTAAATCTTTATTTCCATTTGGATTTTTTTTGTACTAAGACAGATATCTAATTTTATTTTTTTAATATAGTAGCTATCCAGTTTTCCCAGCACTTTATATTAAATAGTCACTGAGTACAAGTAATAGCTATAGCAGTGTTTTAGTAATTTTTCTGTTTTCATGTAGTTTTTTCACTAGTGAAATTGTAGATTTACAGAAAAATCATACATAAAATACAGGGCTCTCATATACTACACTATTATTAATACCTTGCATTAATGTGGTACATTTGTTGCAACTGATGAAAGAACATTTAATAATGTCATGGAGAGTTTTTATTATATAATAAACCTACAGTTGTGTCCTTTTATTTGAGAACTAATTTAAAAATAAGAACCTTTCTAAAGAAAGAAGTCTGAGGAGTGTTGCAATGTATAAATTATTTTGCTTATAAATGCCCCTTCCCAATTTTCCCCACAAATATGGAGGATGAAAGAATATCACTTATTTCAATTATTCAAGATGATCACCTCTATCTGTTATACTATATTTAATTTCTTAACAGAATTCACAAGGCAGAGTTTAGATTCTATTGAGACTCAAGATGGAATCTAGACTACAGCACAAGCTTGGCATGTTTTCAAATTCACTTAAGCCTAAAATGGAATCTGAAAATGGAATCTGACATTAAACATTTAAAAAATATTCTATTCATTAATTTTTATTATCCCTCCAATTTTTTATTTTTTGTTTTTAAATTTTTTGATACTTTATTTTTTTAAACTATCATTATTATTTCATTTTCCCATTAATTGTATTTGGTTATTTTATTGGCTTTATTTTTGAAGACGTTTTGGATCACAGAAGGGTTACAACTGTGGCAGGGGAGGATCACTGGTGCAGGGTATCAGTGATGTGGGATACATGAGAGGAAGCTCACCTGGGCATACTTATAAGAAATATAAATGTGTTCAAATGTTCATGGAGCACTGTCACAGTGGATGGATTTGCACACAATAACCGAAAGAATATCGAATTCCCAACCTGGGGAGCTCTGCCACATTCGCTAATGGAACATTAAGAATTCCCTGAGTACAGGGGTAATGACTAGTGAAGGAGGACGGTCCATTGATGGGCCCTTGATATTGATGACTGTGCTTATGAACCATTACTCTTGAAATTGAAACTTAGCCTAGTATTATAGGGTGCCTATGAGTTACCTCCTGAGAGCCTCCTTGTTGCTCAAATGTGGCCTCTCTCTAATCCAAACTCAGCATATAAATATATTACCTTCCCTTCAGCATGGGATATTATTCCCGGGGATGAGCCTCCCTGGCTTCAGGGAATTACTACCAAGCACCAACTAGCAATGCAACTGGAAAAAGACCTTGACTGAAAGGGGGGAAGGTAAAGACAAATGAGTTTATATGGCTAAGAGACTTCAAAGTGAGTCAGGAAGTAATTCTAGAGGTTAGGCTTATGCACGTCTCAGCAGGATCTCACTGACTGCCAAAGTAAATACTACCCCCAAATAGCAGGGTTCCTGAGGGCTCTGGAGTCATCCAGACACTAGTCATGGCAGATAGCTCAGGTGTTATGTGCCTTGCCGGTGGGCCCTACTTTGGAATTTATGCTCCCCAGTGTGACAGAATTGGACTGTTATGGTTTCCCTACACATGGCTCTTCTGTCCTTCTATTTGAACCTATAATTAGTACTAGAGTTGGTATGTATAAGTCCAAGAGACTTGACTCTTTGAGCTATCCATGTGCCAGCTGGGCCCTGAGCCTCAAGAGAGTTGCAACACCTACTCTCCAGTTCACTGGACTCACCCAGGATAACAAGGAGGTG
>PVKH010037388.1:0-11467 GCA_004027955.1 Chaetophractus vellerosus | reverse complement strand
AGTGGCCTATCCTACCTCTTCAGACTTTTACTGCACCATGGACTATGGCATCAGGAGAACACTTCAGGTTTCAGAATGTACGCTGCCATATTCACCTCCTAAGCATCCATTTATATTTATATTTTATAAACTTAGAACATGATTTGCTGGTTGGGATCATCCTGAACTTACTTTTTATAGGATTTACCTCTCTGTTGTGGATTGCATTGCACTGAATACTTTACATTGCTTGAAAGATGATATAATTGTTTGCTAAAAAAATGGCTATGCATTCTTCCTCTTTCTGTCTCTATGCCTTATTTTTTAAAGATTTATTTATTTATTTTTCCCTCACTTTCATTGTTTGCACTTGATGTCTTCTCTCTGTATGTTCATTGTGTGCTTGTCTATTATTTAGGAGGTACCAGGAACCAAACCCCAGAACTCCCACATGGGAAAGTGGTGCCCAATGGCTTGAGTCACCTCCTACTTTTGTCTCTCATTGTGTCTCCTCATTGCATCATCTCACTAAATAATCTTTTTGCATCACCATGTTGCATCAGCTCACCATGCCAGCTCGTATCAATTGCTAACTGTCTTGCTCATCTACTTTAGGAGGCACCAGGATCAGAACCAAGGGACTACCATGTGGTAGGTGGGCAACCAAATGCTTGAGCCACATTCACTTCCTGACCTATGCCTTTGCATTAGTCAGCCAAAGGATTGATGATGCAAAATACCAGAAGGATCCCATTGACTTCCAAAGAAAATTTTGCTTCAGGTAGCAGAGACATCCATATATTATAGGCAGGGCAGACAGCTCACAAATTTGGTGCCCTGCCAGTGGGCTGTACTTGGGAATTGATACTCCCCAGTGTGACAGAGGTGGCCCCAGTTGTACATTCCCTATACATGGCTCTTCTGCTTCTTCTATTTTAATCTATACATAGTGCTAGAGTTGGTAGGTGTATGTTCAAGACCCTTAAATCTTTGGACTGTCCATATGAAAGCTGGGCCCTAAATCTTAACAAAGTTGCAACACCTACTCTCCAATGGACTAACCCAGGACAACTAACAAGAAGATGATTATAGACAATGACCATCCCAAGTACCAGAAAATATCTGCAACTGCAAGCAAGGTATTCCCATCCATCTGCCCCATGGGATCTAAACCACCTGTCAATTAGAGTTGGAGTGGGCATCACCATCCCAGAGTCCTCAGGATTGGGAAATAAATGGTGGACTAGAACATACTTACTGGTATTTTAGCAGATCTTATGATTCTAGCAGTGGAAGAACTTTTATCATTGATGTGAAGGCAGTGGCCATTGGAGGTGCTGAGGGGAGGGAAAGGGAATTGGGTCATATGGGAATCCCTTATATTTTTTATGTAACATTTATGGAATCTAAGTATCTTTTAAAAAATGTTTTAAAGTATATATTTTTTAAAAGTAAGCTATATTTCCCCAAAAGAGGGGAGGAAGAGAAGTTTGGGCACCGACTTCAGCTACTGATTAGCAAATTCAGCTGGCTAAAGTATAATTCTAAGAACAGAAAATTTAAAACTGACCAAACCAGAAAGAGGAAGTAGCTGTCATTTTAATTCTGCTCCTGGAATGAAGGGAAGCAGGCTGGTTAAAAATCACAATGGTGTTAGGGACCAGCTTGTTTCCACCAAGCTTAGATTGCAGATTAAACATAAACTCCAGCCCCAGTCTGGCAGAGAGGAAGCTGGTGCAAACTGCACCTGACTCCCTGGGAAACTGCAGGCCATGCCATGGAGGCCAGTGCCTATCCTACTGTAGCAGCACAAGCCAATTCAGGAGTTATTCCATGGCTGAAGTCAGAAGCTCCATTTCCCATAAATGGGAGAGGAAAAGATGGTTGGCCACCAACTTCAGCTACTGATTAATAAACTCAGCCAGCTAAAGTATAATCTAAGAACAGCTAAAGTTTGAATATTTCCAAGCTGGGAAGAGGCCAGAAGCTGCCATTTTAACTGTGTCCCTGGCATGAGGGGAAGCATGACTGACTGAAAATTAGAGTGAAGTTAAAGATTGTCTTCTTTCCACAAAGATCATATTGCAGCCCTAACCTAGGCTTCATCCCCACCTCTGGCAGGGGGGAATCTGGAGGGTCCTGCTCCAGTCTCTCTGGGTAACTGCAGGCACTTTTGATTGGCACAGACTGAATAATCAGACACCTGGGTCTCCATCTCCACACCCCAATAGGATAGGAGAGGAGCTGTGTTTTCTTGACCTCTCTGGGCAAGTGCAGGTACTTTTGGCCTGCACAAAATTGATTGTTGGGTGTCTACAGCTCCCAGGCCCAATAAGACAAGAGAGGAATGGTGTTTCCCCAGATTCTCTGTGTAACTGCAGGCATTTTGGCCCACACAGACTGAATAGTCAGACACTTGTACCTCCATCCCTGTCCTCAAGAAGGATAGGAGGGGATCTATATTTCCTCAGCCTTTCTGGGAAATGGCAGGTACTTTTGACCTGCAAAGACTGAACTGTTAGGTGTTTGTGGGCCCAGATCCACCACCCAATAGGAGGGAAGAGGGCTGGTGTTTCTTCAGCCTCTCTGGGCAATGGCAGGTTCTTTCAGTTTACATGGACTGGACTGTTGGACACCTGTGGATCCACCTCCAACCCCTAATAGGATCAGAGGCAACTGGTGTTTCCTCGGCCTCTTCAGGCAATGGCAGGTACTATCAGCTTACAAGGACTGAACTGTTGGGCATCAGTGGTTCTGTTCCCATTCCCTAAAGGGCAGAATGGATAGTACTCCCTCAACATCTCAGGAAAAATGCAAGCATATGCAGCCACACAGATTAGATTGCTGGCCACTCTAGAGGTTCTATCCTCACCCCTGGCATGGAGGACAGCAGGGCTATATCATTCTGCTTGGCCAACTGTGGTCATTTTGGACATGCATGGAATACATTTCTGCCCACACCTGGAGCTCCATAATTGCCCCAGGTAGGGAAGCTTCATCTGTCTCTGTGGGCAACTACAGATAGCTTTGTCCTGCAGAATATAGATTATTACACACAGTTGTGGGTCTGCTTCTAGCAGAGGAGAAAAGGGGGAGAAGCTTCATCAATTCCTGAGCCATCACAAGCAGCTTCAGCCTCTTCAGCTTACAGCACCAACTACAACAGGTCCTACTACACAACCAGCAAGGGAGAAAAGGCAAGAAAACACCAAACTAAAGAGAGGAACTACACCCAGAAAAATACATCTAGTAATCCAGATGCCAAGACACCAACTAAAAATTACAATCCATTCCAAGGAACAGGAAGAAGTGGCCATGTAAAAAACTAAGACAAGCTTCCAAATCACATAAAGGAATTGAAACAACTAATCATCAATGTTCAAACAAATTCCCTTAATAAATAAAATGAGATGGCTAAATTTTTTGTATCACTACTCTTAGGGAAATGCAAATCAAAATGACAATGGGATATTATCTCACACTGCATAGAATGGCCATTAATTTAAAAAAACAAAAAACAATAAGTGCTGGAGAGAATGTGGAGAAATAGGAGTACTCCTTCACTGTGGGTGGGATTGTAAAATGGTGCAACCTCTGTGGAAGTTTGGTGGTTGCTCAGGAAGCAAAATATAGTACTGTCACAAGATCCAACTATTCCTCTACTAGGGATATATCCAGAAGAACTAAAAACTCTGACACAAAAAGACATCTGCACACCAATGATCATAGCAGTATTATTCACAATTGCTAAAAGATGGAAACAACCCAATTGTCCATCAACCAATGAATGCATAAACAAAATATTATATATACATATCATGGAATACTATGCTGCAATAAGAAGAAATTAAATTGGGATATATAATAACATAGATCAATCTTAAAGGCATTATTTTAAGAGAATTAAGCCAGACACAAAAGGAAAATTTTGCATGGTCACATTAATATGAACTAAATTCTAAGGATAAATGCATGGAGTTAAAACCTAGGTCATCAGGAGATAAGAGGAGGGCTGAGAAGAACTACTTATGATTAATATATGTAGAAGTTTTAATTAGCTTTACAATAAAAGTGTGGAAATGGATATAGTTGATGGTGAGACATTATAGTGAGTAGAAGCTGGTACATAAACAGGATTGTGCCTGAAAAATGTTGTCTAGGGATATGAATGTCAATTTAAAGAAAGCTTAAGTATAATCTAAGGACTGAATAACACAGTGAACTCAGAGGTAGATGATAATTGTGTTTGATGGTACAGATGCAAGAGTGTTCTTCTGTTAGCCAGAGCAGATACACTTCACTATTGCAGGTGGGTGGAAATGTGGAGAAGCATGGGAAAAATACAATAGTTGTGACCTATAGACTTAATAGCAATACTGTAATATTAATAGCAATACTGTAATATTCTTGCATCAATGCCTGAAGGAGTTCTTACAAAGGCCATAGCCCATGAAAGAAAAACAGACTACCTTAGTATGCATGGGACAGGCACCACAAGCCTGAAGGCATTAAGATAAAATCTGGTACATGCTTGGTGAAAGAGCACTTGGGTGCTTCTAAGGACATATCTAGTTAATGTAAAGGTAATGGTTATCAAGGTCTGTTACATGCAAGAATGCATGAGGATGTAATCTTTAACCCTGGACTATATCCTAAGTTACGGATGTTAGTAATGTATAAACTGACACGTATCCATTACCTTTGCATCTGTACATGTGTGTTTTCTTTGTTCTAAACCTAAGTAAAAGCCATGGTGTTTTTGGCAGGGACACTCTTCTTCCCTTTGGGTGGAGGGTCCACTGACTCCAGCTATCTCTTGTCTTTCTTTCTCATTATTTTCATCTGTGGCACCATTTTCACAGTTTCTGAACATCAACTTTTGGTGCCCAATGTGGGGCCATGAAAATAAAACTTTTCTTTCTGACTGTGCAGTGGACCAAGGAACTCCTGATGAGCAGTTTTTTTTAAAAAGGGGGTAATTTTCATCCTTGGGAAACATCAGGGTAAAGGGGAATCATCAGTTGAATTTTGAAGAGTACTCTCAGTGTTGAAAACTTTAATAAAAGGTATCTGTGTAACTATTATATCCTCGCCTTTGGGGAAATTTTTTCTCTTGTGTAGAAGGAAAGTGCATAGTGTTCTTAATTTAAAACAATGGAAATTAGTTATAAAAGCCTTACAGAGGACATATCAGAAAGGAAAGTCTATTCCTTTGTATGCTTGGTCTCTTTACAATCTTATTAGTCTCACCCTTAAGTTCAGAGCCTTATACTGAGGCTTGTGTTGCCATGGCTACCACAAAGTGTCTTTGTGGCACTTTACAAACTACTATTAACCCTTCATCTCCAGCTGCAGACATTGATGTGCCTGAAAAGACTTCCCTTAACCCACCATTTGCCCTAGCATTTAACTCTCCCCTTAATCCCTTTTTTGAGCCATCTTTAGGTCTTCTTAAAGCATCAGTAAAAATTCTGCTCCCACACTTTTCAGATTCTCTGCAAATTTATGCACCGCCACCTAGGGGAGTGCCAGCCTGGACTTTGTCACTGCAGGAAAATTAATTCTTAAGAAACCATATAAAGTCTATCTAGCCAATTCAGGAGTAAAAGGGACTATTCCAAGAAATTTAGTAAGATTAGTATTAGGAAGATCTAGCATTAGTTGCAGGAACATCACTATTCTCCCAAAGAGTCAATTAAGATAAAGAAAACATTCCCACAGCCTCTCTGTAAACCCCCTACTGCCTATAGGATAATGTGGCTGTGGCCTGGTGGGGACCAATAAGATTCAACTGCTGGGAAAGTAGGAAAAGTTGGCAGCACAGTTTCAATATATATATATACTTCTCAAAGCAGTAAACCAAAAGATGTATGTTTCTATTGATGTATTCTAATTTGTCTTATGTTTGTCTGTTCAGTGTCAGTGCACATTTTGATACCTCCAGAACATAATATTAAATTGATAAATGAAAGTTATTAAAAGAGCTCTATTCAAATGGCCAAAAATTAAATAATAAGCACTTATTTTAATAAATAAATATGGATAATAATTTAAAATAATAAAAATAGTTATTCTGACAAATTTGTTTAGTGTTGATGGTATTTGTATGTTGCAAGATGTTTGCTTGGAAACAGTTTCAGAAGCCATTTTGGTGGCTTGTGTATAGAAGGTATATAAAGTGTGTTTTTATTATTAAGAAAAAAGAAAGTAATTTTGTCCTAAGTTAAAATGATTGGTTATTAAGAAAGAGTAAAATGGGGAACAAAATCTGAATGAATACAGAAAGTGCCTGGAAAAGGAAATTTTTGTGGTCAGACTTAAGTAAGATTTTAATGGGTTTATCTATAAAGATTTGAAGGCTTTATTATTAAATAGTATACTCATGCAAAGTTAAAATTTTGTCCTTTCTCAAAGTTTCTTAAATTATTGGTCTGTTTTAGTAAAGGTTTATAAAAGGTTTTTCTCCTGAATAGTCAGTATAGAAAAAAGAAAGTCTGATTTATCAAAGTAGCTTCTTAAACTTTAACCTTATCATTTCCTTGGAGAAACAAGTTTTATCACTTTTAAAAGAACATGATGTTCAAACCTGCTTTCTCAAAGTCAAATTCTGGAAAGTAGATTTTTACTTCAAACTATTACAAATAATTTGGTCCTTTACCTAGAAAAGGGTAAAATACTAAAAATAGTTAAATTCATTTGATATAAGTTGAATGAAGTATTTGAAACTGTTGTACAAGTAAAAGAAATTTTCAAACCTTATGATAATGAAAATTGTTAAGTAAAAGGTTCATATGAATACTTAAAAATATATAAAATTTCTGAAAATTTAATAATGTTTCAGTATAATATTAAATAAAATTATAATGCTATTAATCATGATTTTAATTATTTTAAAATATAACAATAACAGGTGTCACAGAAACTACCTCTCTGCCTAAAAGTCATGGGGCAGATGCTTTAACTCAAGTTTATCTGACTTACCCCATCTCTGCTAAAAAAGCAGCTCTACAGCTACAAAAAGAAAGCAGCCATTAGGGGCTGCTAGGGATAGTGCATAACAATAAATTATAGTAAGTTAAAATAACATCATTGAAGTATACACTAGTCCCAAAAATTGCTGGTTTGTTACAAAAAAATAATATCCAGTTATGTCACTATCACTTTATTTTTAAATTTGCTAAGGCTTTAAACAAGTCAAGCCAGCCCACGTTCCCCTTCCTGCAGAATAGCCAACAATAAATCAAGTTTATATTCAACAATGTGAGCTAAATCCCCAATTCCAATTATAATGTTAAAAATAAAATTGATGCAGGTATTAAAATTACAAGTTAATGTACTGCCCCACAGTCAAAATAAGAAATAATAATTTATTGTTACCTATGCCTCAAACTATACAAAAAAAAATTTAAGGTCATTCTAATCATGCTACTAAGAATCTTAAATGCATAAGAAATAAAATTTATTCATTGGACGTCTGCTAGTTAAAAGCCTATGAATTATGTATAATGTACTTAAATACTAATCAAAATTTTAATGCACTACATTAAGTAATTTGATAACTTGTATGTTATGCATAAATGAAGTTTATTAAATGTATATGTAAATCCCTTGCTTTAAGTTTAGACAGTCCTGAAACCGAATGTATTAAGAAAAAGGTTGGTAAGTATTGTTCAAACCTAGAAAGTAAAACATCATGCAAAAAACTTTGTCAATCAACAAACCAATGCCTTGTTAGTTAACATGTTTCATATTTCAGGAAAAATAATGGAAAATAAAATAGTAAGCACATCAAAGATGTTCTGTAACAAATTAAAAGAAATGAAGTACATTTCAAAAGGTGTTGTATCCCTCCCTGCAAGAGCTGGCCCCTCTCCCAGGGACTGATGCATAAACCTTAAAATGTACTGCCCAGGGAGTGTTGTGCTCCTTTCTAAGGAGGCTGGCCCCTTCTTCAGGAATTAGCAAAATACTCACAAGTTGGCATCTATAGTATCAATTTCATTAATCATAAACACAGTCAACTAAAACTCTAGCATCAGCTGCCCCCGTATTACAACTGCCCTTCCCTCTCCCTGCCCCCAAAAGTGTCCAGTGGCCCTTGTCTCCAAATAATTTTGTAATTTCTTCCATTGCCTGAATCACAAGTCTATAACAGGACACCAACAAGTCCACTCTAGTCCATAGGTCTTTACCTAATCCTGAGGATTCTAGGATGGTGATGTCCCCTCCACCACCAAGTGAAAGGGGGCTTATATCCCATGAATACAATGGAAGAGATTATCCTGCATGCAGCTGCAGGCTCTCTCCATTCTCCAGGATAGCCGTCATCCATCATCATCTCCCCACTAGGTGTCCAGGGTGAGTCCATTGAGTTGTAGAGTAGAAGTTGCAGGTCCACAGAGCCTTTGGACCCAGTTGGCACATGGACAGCCCATAGTCTTCAGTCTTCCCACTGAGTGGGCTTGGTGGCCATGTCAAATATCAGGTGACTGTATATGTGAGGATTTATATCAGAACTATCATTCCAGTTCAACTGCTCAGTGTATCTATTCTTGTGCCAATACCATGTGGTTTTCACCACTGTAGCATTGTAGTATGTTTTGAAGTCAGGTAGTGTGAAACCTCCAACTTCATTTTTTTTCAATATGTCTTTCAGAATTCAGGGCTTCTTACTTTACTGAATAAATTTTGTAGTTAGTTTTTCCAATTCCTTAAAAAATTCCTTAAAAATTTTTTTTACTGGGATTGCATTAAATCTGTAGATTAGTTTCTGTAGGATAGACATCTTGATGATATTTAGTCTTCCTACCCATGAACAGGGGATATTTTTCCATTTACATAAGTCTTCTTTGATTTCCTTCAAAACTGTTGTGTAGTTTTCTGCATATAAGTCCTTTACATTTTTATTCCTAGGTATTTGACTCTTAGTTACTATTGTAAATGGTATTTTGTTCTTGATTTCCTCCTCAGATTGCTCATTATTGGTGTACAGAAATGCTACTGATTTTTCAGCATTGATCTTACAGCCTGCAATGTCACTGAACTCCTTCATAAGTTTTAGCAGCTTTGTTGTAGATTTCTTGGGGCTTTCTAATTATAGGATCATGTTGTCTGCAAATAATGACATTTTTATTTCTTCCTTTCCAATTTGGAGGCCTTTTATATCTTTTTCTTGCCTCAGTGCTCGATCAAGTACTCTAGGACAATGTTAAATAAGAGTCGTGATAGTGGGCATCCTACTCTTGTTCCTGATTTCAGAGGGAAGGTTCTTAGGATTTCCCCATTGAAGATGATGTTAGCTTTGGATTTTTCATATATACCTTTTATCATGTACAGAAAGTTTCCTTCTATTCCTGTCTTTTGCAGTGTTTTTATCAGGAATGGGTGCTGTATTTTGTTGAATGCTTTTTCTGCTTCAATAAACATGACAATGTGATTTTTTTCTTTCAATCTGTTTATGTGGTGTATTACATTGATTGATTTTCTTATTTTGAACCATCCATGCATACCCGTGATAAAACCCACTTGGTCATGGTGTATAATGCTTTTGATGTGTTGTTGAATGTGATTAGCAAGTATTTTCTTGAGGATTTTAGCATCTAGGTTCATTAGAGTAATTTGTCTGTAATTTTCATTTCTGTGGTATCTTTATTTGGCTTTGATATTAGGGTAATGTTGGCATCATAGAATGAGTCACAGAATGTTCCTGCTATTTCTATTTTTTGGAAGAGCTTAAGCAGGAATGCTGTTGGTTCTTCCCGGAATGTTTGGTAAAATTCAGCTGTGAAACTGTTTAGGTCTGGGCTCTTCTTATTTGGGAGGTTTTTGATGACTGCGTTATCTCTTTACTTGGAATTGTACTGTTGGGTTCATCTATTTGTTTTTTGTCAGTCTAGGCTGCTTGTGAGTTTCTAGGAATTTGTCCATTTCCTCTAAATTATAATTATTGTTAGCATATAATTTTTCAAAATATCCTCTTATGATATTCTTTATTTCTGTGGGGTCAGTAGTGATATCCCTTTCTTCTTTCCTTATTTTGAGTGTTTGCATCTGCTCTGTTTTTTCTTTGTTAGTCTGGCTAATGGTTTATCAATTTTATTGATCTTCTCAATGAACCAGCTTTTGGTTTTGTTTATTTTTTCTAGTGCTTTCTTTTTTCTATTTCATTTATCTCTGCTTTGATCTTTGATATTTCTTTCTTTCTACTTCCTTTAGGGTTAGTTTGTTGTTGTTTTTCCAATCCTTTCAGTCGTGCAGGTAATACTTCAATTTTAGCTCTTTCTTCTTTTTTATATATGCATTTAGAGCTATAAATTTACCTCTCAGTACTTCTTTGGTTGCATTCAAAATGTTTTAATACGTTGTGTTTTCATTTTCATTTGATTTCAGGTTGTTACTGATATCCATTGAGATTTCCTCCTTGACCCACTGCTTGTCCAAAGTGTGTTGTTTAATTTTCATATCTTCATGGCTAATCTAGTTCTCTGGCCCTTTGTGATTTCCAATTTCATTCCATTGTGGTCAGAAAAATTACTTTGTACAATTTCAGCCATTCTGAACTCATTGAGTTTTGTTCTGTGACCTATAATCTGGTCTATCTTGGGGTATGATACTTGTGCGCTAGAGAAGAATTTATGTGCTGCTGTATTATTGTGTAGCGTTCTGTATATGTCTGTTAGGTCCAGGTACTCTAATGTATTATTCAGGTTTTTTATTTCATTACTGATTCTCTGTCTAGATGTTCTGTCTAATGGTGATCATGGTGTATTAAAGTACCCCACTATAATCATAGAGGCATTTATTTCTCCACTTAGTTTTTCCAGTGTTTGCCTCACATATTGTGAGGCACCCTGACCAGGTGCATAAATGTTTATGATGGTTCTCTCTCCTTGAGAGATTACCCATTTTACTAATATATAGTGTCCATCTTTGTCTGTTATGATTGTTTTGCATTTAAAGTATGTTTTGTCCAATATTAGAATAGTTTCTCCTGTCCCTTTTTAGTTATTATATGCTTGTAAAATTGTTTTCCAGCCACTCACTTTCAGCCTCCTTGAATCCCTGGGTCTAAGGTGGGTCTCTTGTAAACAACATATAGATGGGTCATATTTCTTTATTCATTCTGCCAATCTCTGTCTCTTGACTGGTGAGTTTAATCTGTTAACATCCAGTGTTATTACTCTTAATGAATTTCTTACATCTGATGTATTTTCTTTGGGTTCTTGTATGTTCTATATCATTTTTGTTTCTCTTTAGGTGATTTTGGTTGTTCTTACACTCTCCAACTCTCTCTCTACTGTTCTTTCCATTCAACATTTAGAGATTCTTTTAGTATTTCTTGAAGTGCAGGTTTCTTATTGGCACATTCCCTTAATTTCTGTTTATCTGTGAATATTTTGAACTCTCCGTCATTTATGAATGCCAGCTTTGTTGGATGGAGAATTTGTGGTTGGAAGATTTTTTCTTTTATTACCTGGACTATGTCATA
>PVKH010037387.1:0-11478 GCA_004027955.1 Chaetophractus vellerosus | reverse complement strand
CAACTCTACAAGATCTCTGAGAAGCACACAGAGTGCCTTCCAGAACTATCTATATAAAGGATGGTGGGCTGGGACATTTATCCACTGATACATTATTCCATAGATTGAGGGTTTCCTTAGGGGCATTAGCTCCCCCAGAATATTTGGATTGCACCTGCCAGTAGCCTGAGGTAGCCTCCACAGCTTCAGGAAAAGTAGAAAGACTCAACATGGTTAGCATGGAACTGCTTAAATCTGAAGAGGGTAAAAACAGCTTCTGCTACAGATGAGAAAACAGAAGTAGGATTGGAGCCTAGGTTTCAGTTATACTGTACACCATCATGGGGTCTGATCACAGGATTGATTTCTCTCATCAAATTTCCAATTGCTCTCCAGGTAGAAGACAGGCAAGTTCTAAAAATGTTTTTACTTTATTCATTGTGTTAGTTTATGTTCTCTGAGAAGCAGACATCAAGATGGGATTAAACATTCAAGAGGTTTCTTAAGGAACATGCCTGTGAGGGAAAGAAAATGTCAGGGAGACAGAGTTTGGGAAAGCCATATAAGCATGAGGTAGGTCCACTCATGGAGAGGAGATGGGGAAGGAAGGGTGGTTGGGTAGGAAAAGCCTAAACTATAGCACAGTTCTAAGATAGTCTGGGAAAAGTTGATGAGAAGTCTTCAAGCCAAAGGTGGCTGCCAGTGTAGTCCTGTATCTCTCAGGAATGGGCCTGCCCTAGCACCTGTCATGTGCAGTTATTGGCTGGGAGTGGCCCATCAGAACCATGGTGTCAACGCCAACTCACTGATGAATTTCAGAGCACGGCAGCTGAAGCCAGCTAATTACGATCTTGGCAGTAGGTTTTTCTAAGAGGCACATTTTCATGGTCATCATATTCATTCTTTTGATTAATAAAGAAATACACTGATGAATCAAAGATAAGATATTAGCTCTGAATATTTTCCTTATAACATAGCAGGTGGAAAGGAGTACACTCTGGTGGTTCTCGAAAGCTCTATTCAAGTTCTGTCTCAATGAGAAGGAATGTTATGCGCACCTCTGAAGAGAACACGTTTCCCCACTTAGAACCACAAATTGACACAGCTGTCAAAATACAAAATTGCCACATATCAGCTTTAGGAAGCATCCAGGTCAACTTGGACCTCAAAGCAGAATGCCCATAGGAGCAGAAGCTCCACCTACAAGGCTTATTGCTATATCTGCAGCATCTAGCCATTCACATAACTCATATTTTGCTGGCTCTTGCCTTACTTCCTGTTAAAGTACTTTCCTCCCTAAAATATCCTTCTAAATTGTTTCCTGGATTCTTGAGGGAATGCCCCTTATATTCACAACAAAATCCTGTCACCCACTACAAAGCATCTGAGATATATATATACACACACATGCATACACAGTCTACTTCCAATGGGCAGCACCAATATGTACTTCTTTTGTTGGGGTTCTAGAGATGTCATAACTGTCGTGGGTATGTGAATGTTTTAATGAAATAAAGTCACATTGTGTTTATGTAAAAATCAAAAACCTCTTTCTGTCTGTTTGGAGTTGAATTTTCATATAGGAAGTAACATATTCTTGTGCTACCCAAATTTCATAGAAGTTTCAGCAAAAAAAGCTTTTGGTATGGTTCTTTATTTTCTCTATAAGATAGATATAGGAGTTCATTTGGAATTATGCCAAAAGGTAAATCTTTAGGAAAAACACCATTCCCTACTCATTTCCTTTCTTTTTAATGACAAACTGTTTCTTGCAAGGTCAAACTTGTTTGCCTGACTGCCTCTTTCCTGAGGATGACTTCTCTAGAAATTTCCCCAATCCCTCCTACAAATATAGCATGGCTGGCCCATCCTACCCACTTGCTAGCCTGGCTCTGACATGTTGCAGTCCCGGCTCAAGCAGCAAGCTCTGCTGTACATGTCACTCTGAATGAGTACCTCCAGTTGCTATGCCAAGCAACTGATCCCCTTTAATATCTGGTGTGACATTTTTTTTTCAACTAGAGCTATCAGAGTGTTCACTAACTGATTATATCCCTGAGCACAATGATAAAAATGCCTCCTTAACTCAAAGGGATATAACTCATGTCAAATTGATTCTACTTTCATACAATTGATTTCTTTCTTTTGGTTCATGCCATTCTAAAGAAATCTGATTGAATTCCTATATTCATCTTAAAAGTAATAGAACACAAAAGAATTAGAAAAATAACACTTGATCGTTCATGGAAGAACATTTGAGCAAATTAAATAGTGCATTTTCGGCTCAGTACATTTTATTTTTATGAAATCTAAGTGAGAAGTAGTGATAATGAAAATAGCAGCTACCTCTCATGGATGCCTCTTTTCATTTATCTCCTTTTGTTTGCCCCCCCCCCCCCATTTACACCAAGGTGAGTCCTCTACATTAAAAATCCCTCTCCTTTGCTTCATGATCACTTCCTGGAATAGAGAATCAGGTAGTGGTTATGAGCATGGGAAAATGTATCATGCTGCTTGCATTAGAAGTCTGGCATCACTCCCTACTACTATCTGTGGGACATGAGGCAATTTATTCAAATTTATTCTCTGTGCATCAGCTTTCTCATCTATAAACTGGGTATACTAATATTGCATTGTCACACGGTTGTCTTAAGGATTAGATGAATATGAAACAGGTGACTCACACATGGTAAGTAATCAATAACTGTTCACGCTAATTAATGAATATCTACCTGATTATAGGTGTCACCTTGAATAATGCATAAAGCCTTCTCTAAGACACGACAATAAGGCCATCTTCCATAAATGTCTGTATATTTTGGTTTTATTTATTGCATTTGAATTCTCTACTTTCTGGTCATATGATCTTTGTCTTAATTTGTATTCTTTAGTCATAGGATTTACTATTCTATTTTTCTCACTGCAATTTTATGAGATTTCTGGCCCTGAGAGCAGCAACTTAGAATACTTTCTTGAACATTATTTTTAAAATATTTGTAATAAAGTATCAAATTTATTATACTTTATCTAATTTATTAAATCTCCTCTTTGTCATAATAAAATATGTATACGTGCCTTAGAAATAGGAACAACTGTGCTTTCCAGTTATAGTAAGCCTCTAAAGTGGTGGACTCATCTTCATGTGTGACTGTGACCTTGATTTAGGTAACTACAGATCACTCTTATTTTTTCATTCTTTTAACTTCCATTCATTTGCTTCAAGTACGTTTTCATTTGCCAGAAATGTCCTTCAAATAGAGATTTGTTGGAGAAGGGCTGGATTTGCTTTAAATTTATTGACTATTTAATAGAAGTCCTCTGTCCAGGAGAACAGCCTGGTGATTGCTTAGCAATAATTCAGTATGTCTTCAATTGACACTTTTGTCCATAAAAAGAACAACTGTTTCTTATATTTAAAAATATTTAAATATTTTGCTTGAGTACTTGAAACCCCATTTTCTTTGGCCCCAGGTATAGTGCTGCCATCCAGGCTCTCAGGTTTGGTACACTCGATTTCTGAATAAGATCAATGAGCTTCACAGAAATACTCCTATTTGTTTCTTGCTTCTGAATTCTCAACACAATGGATCCCACTTAATATACTATTTTTATCACAAAATTACATTTTAGAGCCCAGACCATCTACCTTTCCATATGTAATTAATCACCAGAAAAGAGAGATTCTTTTGTCAAGGTAAGGATTATACCATTGGGTTTGAATTTTCAAATCATCCAAATTTTTCTGAAAAGTGCTTGAATTAAAATTAGCTCTTTTATTGTCTGATTACATTTCCTTTGGACTTTCCTTCATGAGTCTATGCTTTTTTTCTGAAGTCCAACTGATGAAAAGAGCTAATTGGGAAATAATTTTTATTTAATGATGATATAATGTCATACTGCTTAAAATGTCTTCACGTGGCCATTTTAGTTTCCTGATCCTGCTATACACATGAAACCTGTTCTTTCATTTGGTGAGCTATCAGCCACAGGAGAATTTACTTAAAATACATTCACTTCTGCCTAACAATTGCACACATTTCCAAGAACTAATAGGAAGTCTCAAGTGAAAAGACCACATGCTATTTTTTTATTAATTTCTTTTGTTAGAGAAGGTGTAGGTTTACAGAAATATCATCCATAAAACATAAATATAAAGAGCTCCCATATACCACCCTGTTATTAACACCTTGCATTAGTGAGGTACATTTGTTATAATTCATAAAAGAACATATTTATAATTGTACTATTAACTGTAGTACATTTACTTATAGTAGGGTACATTGTGTTATACAGTCATAGGTTTTTTTTTTTTAATTTTTATTCTAGTAACATATATATGACCTAAAATTTCCTCTTTGACCACATTCACATATATACGTTCAGTGCTGTTAATTATATGGACAATGTTGTGAAACCATCGCCACCATCTATTACCAAAACCTTACAATCGACCCCAGTAGAAATTGTGTGTAATTTAAATATTAATTATCCATTCCCTGCCCCCAGCCCAACCCCCAGAAACATATAATCTAGATTCGGACTCTGAGTTTGGTTATTCTAATTATTTAATACCAAGGAGATAATTAAATATATGTCCTTTGGTGTCTGGCTTATTTCACTCAACATATCTCCAAGACTCATCAATGATGCATTAATCAAATTTCATTCCTTTTTATGACTGAATAATATTCCATTGTATATATATATACTATATTTTGTTTATCCCTTAATCAGTTGACAGACCCCTGAATTTCTTCCATCTTATGGCAATTGTGAATAATGCCACTATGAACATAAATGTGCAAATTAGATCTGTTCAAGTCCATGCTTTCAGTTTTTTTTGGTAGATATCTAGCAGTGGGATAGCTGGACCACATGGTAATTCTATACTTCCTTTTCTGGGGAACTGCCACTGTCTTCCACAGCAGCTGCACCAATTTTACAGTCCTACCGGCAACAAATGAGTGTTTTCTATTTCTACACATCCTCTCCAAAACTTGTTATAATCTGTTTTTTTTTTAAATAATAGCCATTCTAGTGGGTGTGAAATGGTAACTCATTGTGGATTTGAATTGCATTTCCTTAATAGTTAATGATGTTGTGCATATTTTCATATGTTTTGTAGCCATTTGTATATCCTCTTTGTAGAAATGTCAATTCAAATCTTTTGCCTATTTCTAAATTGGTTGGTTTGTCTTTTTATTGTTGAGTTGTAGGATATCTTTATATATGCTGGATATTAAAGCTTTATCATATATGTGATTTCCAAATATTTTCTCCCAATGAGTAGGTTGTTTTTCACTTTCATGATATAGTCCTTTGATACCCCAAACTTTTTAAATATATATTTTTATTAGAGAAGTTGTGAGCTTACATGAATAATGTGGAGAATTCCTATATATCACCCCTCCACTAACACCTTGCATTGTTATGGAACATTTGTTGCATATTATGAAAGAACATCACTAGACTATTACCACTTACTATGGTTCATAGCTTACATTTTGTATGTTTTTCCATACACCCCCTATTATTAAAACCATGTATTAATATTGTACATTTGTTATAGTTCATTAGAGAACACTCTCATATTTGTACTGTTAACCACAGTACATCTTCCACCACATGGTTCACTGTATTATACAGTCCCATGCCTTGTAAAATCCATCTAAAGTGTACACACAGTGGCTCTTGCTTTCATCACAGAGTTGTGCAGTCATCACTTCAGTAAATTTTTGAACACTTTCCTTAGTCCAAAAAACTAAAATCCCATTCCCCCCATTATTGACCCTTACTTAGTGTTAATATAGTACCTTCTTTGACATTGATGCAAGAATATTACTATATTGCTGTTAACTATAGTCCACAAGTTACATTAAATGTATTTTCCCATGTATCACCATATTCTTACCATATTGTATTAGTGGCAAACATTTGTTCTGTTCATAGAACATGAAATTTCCTCTTTGTCATCAGAAAATATCTGTAAGTACCTTAGAAATATGACCAACTGTGCTTTCAAGTTCTACTCAACTTCTAGAATGGTGTACTCTTCTTCCTGTATTAATGCAGCTGAACCATTTTACATTCTCACAAGCAAAGAATGAATGCTCCTATTTCTCCACATCCTCTCCAACACTTGTAATTTTCTCTTTTTTAAATAGTAGACATTCTTATAGGTGTGAACTGTTATCTCATGATTTTGATTTGCATTCCCTAATAGCTAATGATGTCGAGCCTCTTTTTTGGCCATTTGTATATCCCCTGTGGAGAAATGTCTATTCAAGGCTTTTGCTCATTTTTTCAATGGGTTGTTTGTATTTTTACTGTTAAGTTTTAAGATTTAGTTATATATTCTGGATATTAAACCCTTATCAGATATGTAGTTTCCAAATATTTTCTCCCATTGAGTAGGTTGTCTTTTTACTTTTGTGACAAAGTCCTTTGATGTGCAAAACTTTTAAATTTTGATGAGGTCCCATTTATCTATTTTTTTCTTTTGTTGCTTGTGCTTTCAGACTAAGGTCTAAGAAACCATTGCCTAAGACAAGAACCTGAAGGTGCTTCCCTATATCCTTCTAGGAGTTTTATAGTCCTTGTTCTTATATTTTTGTCTGAGATCCATTTTTAGTTAATTTTTGTATATGGTCTGTGATAGGAAACCTGCTTCATTCTTTTGCATATGGATATCCAGTTCTCCCAGCACCATTTGTTGAAGCAAATATTCTATCCCAATAGATTTGGCAGCACTGTGAAAAATCAGTTGCCCATAGATGTGAGAGTCTATTTATGAACTTTCAGTTCTATTCCATTGGTCCATATATCTACCTTTATCCTAGTACCATGCTGTTTTGACTGCTGTAGTTTTGTAATAAGTTTTAAAGTCAGGAACTGTGAGTCCTCCAAGTTTGCTCTTCATTTTCAAGACTGTTTTGGCTCTTTGGGGCCCCTTACCCTTCTAAATAAATTTAATGATTAGCTTTTCCATTTCTGCAAAAATAGGCTGCTGGAATTTTTATTAAGATTGCATTGAATCTGTAAATCATTTTGGGTAGAACTGATATCTTGACAATATTTAGTCTTCTAATCCAAGAGGATGAAATGTCCTTCCATTATTTAGATCTTGTTTGATTTCTTTAAACAAAGTTTTGTAGTGTTCTATGTATGTCATTTACATCCTGGTTAAATTCATTCTTAGATATTTAAATCTTTTTGTTGCTATTGTAAATGGATTTTTTTCTTGATTTCCTCCTCATATTGCTCATTACTAGTGTATAGAAACACTATTGATTTTTTCATGTTGACCTTGTGCCCTACCACTTTGCTGAATTCATTTCTTAGCTCCAGTAGCTGTGTTGTAGATTTTTCAGGACTTTCTATATTTAGGATCACACCATCTTCAATTAGTGAAAATTTTACTTCTTCCTTTCCAATTTGGATGCTTTTTATTTCTTTCTCTTGCCTAATTCCACTGTGTAGAACTTCTATCACAATATTGAATGACAGTGGTGACAGTGTTCATCCTTGTCTTGTTCCTGAACTTAGAGGGAAAGTTTTCAGTCTTCACCATTAAGGAGGATGTTAGCTCTGGGCTTTCAAATATGCCCTGCCTCAAGAAGTTTCCTTCTATTCCTATTTTCTAAGTGTTTTTATCAAGAAAAGATGCTGGAATTTTCAAATGCCTTTTCAGCAGAAATTGAATAATTGTGTTTTCTTCCCCCTTCATCTTATTAATATGCTGTATTATATTAATTGATTTTCCTATGTTGAACCACCTTTTCATACATGGGATAAATCCCAGTTGATCGTGGTATGTAATTCTTTTAATATGGTGTTAGATTCAGTTTTCTAGTATTTTGTTGAGTATATTTGCATCTGTATTCATTAGAGAAATTGGTCTGTAATTTTCCTTTCTTGTGGTATCTTTATCTGGCTTTGGTTAGGACAATATTGTCCTCATAGAATGAGTTAGGCAGTGTTCTCTCCTCTTCAATTTTTTGAAAAGTTTGAGCAGGATAGATATCAATTCTTGGAATGTTGGTAGAATTCACTTGCAGAGTCGTCTGGTCCTGTACTTTTCTTTGGGGGAGGTTTTTGATTACTGATTTGATCTCTTTACTTGTAATTAGTCTGATGAGTTTTTTATATTCTAGAGTCAGTGTAGTTTGTGTTTCTAAGAATTTATCCATTTCATCTCAGTTATTTAAATTGTTGGCATACAGTTGTTAATAGTATACTCATATGATCATTTTTTATTTCTGTGGCTTCAGTTGTAAATGACTACTGTAAACCTTCTCTATTTACTTGTCAGCCTAGCTAAAGGTTTGTCAGTTTTATTGAAGTTTTGAAAGAAACTTCTCTTGCTTTTGATAATGATTTCTATTGTGTTTTGTAGTTTCTATTTCATTTATTTTGGCTCTTAAATTTGTTATGTCTTTCTTTCTGCTTGCTTTGGGTTTAGTTTGCTGTTCTTTTTCTAGTTCTTCCAGCTATGCAATTAGTTCTTCAATTTTAGCTTTTTTAAATTAATGTTAAGTGTTTAGGGCTATAAATTTCTCTCTCAGAACTGCCTTCACTGCATTCCATAAATTTTGATATGTTGTGTTCTTATTTTCATTCATCTCAAGATATTTACTGATTTCCCTTTTAATTTCTTCTTTGACCCATTGATTGTTTGTATGTTACTTAACTTCCACATATTGTTGATTTTCTAGCTCTCTGCCTGTTATTGATTTCTAAATTCATTCTATTGTGGTCACAGAAAATAGTTTGTATAATTTCAATATTTTTAAATGTATTGAGACTTGTTTTGTGATGTACCATGTGGTCTATCCTGCAGAACAGTCCATTTGCATTTAAGAAGAATGCATATCCTTCTCTTTGGTTTACAATGTTCTGTATATGGCTGTTATGTCTAACTCATTTATCATATTATTCAAGTTCTCTGTTTACCTTATTGATGTTCTGTCTAGAAGTTCTATCAGTCGATCAGAGTGGTGTATTAAATCTCCAACTATTATTGTACAGGTGTCTATTTCTCCTTTCATTTTTGCCAGTGTTTGCCTCATGTATTTTGGGGCACAGTGCTTAGGTGTATAAATATTTAGATTGTTATTTCTTCTTGGTGGATTGACCCTTTTATTAATATATGGTGTCCATCTTTGTCTTTTGTAACAGCTTTTGACTTAAAATCATTTTGTCTGATATTGATATAGCTCTTTTTTGTTGTTGTTGTTACTATTTGCCTGGAATGTTTTTCCATCTTTTCATTTTCAACCTATTTGTGTCTTTGAGTCTAAGGCGAGTCTCTTGTAAACAACGTATGGTTGATCCATGCTTTTTTATCCAATCTGCCAATCGTATGCTAATTTGGTAGATTTCTCCATTAACCTTCAGTATTATTACTGTAAAAGCAGTACTTACTTCAGCCTTTCTTCCTTTGTTTTTTTAAAATATACTTTTTATTGAAGTTTATCATTCATACATGAACATGTATAAACAATAAGTGTATACTAAAGATTGTGAGCTTACAAAATAAACATGCATAACATCATACATCACCCCTCCACCAACACCTTGCATTGTTGTGAAACAATTGTTACAAACTATGCAAGAGCATTGTCAAAGTATTACTACTAACTATAGTCTCCATCATATATTTGGTGTATTTTCCCCCAAACCACCCTATTTTTAAAAAATGTATTATTATTGCAGAGGTTGTGAACTTATAAAACAATCATGCACATGTGTAGAATTCCCATACAACACCCCTTCATCAACACACCACAGCATGGTGTAATATTTGTTACAGATTATGAGATAATATCATCAGACTACTACCACCAACCATAGTCCATAGCGTACATTTGGCACACTTTTTCCATACATCCCTGTTATCAAAACAGTACATCTTTGGCATTGATGCAAGAATATTATAGTATTTCTATAAACCACAGTCTAGAGATAACACCAGTTGTATTTTTCCCATGGTTCTTCACATTCCCACCACCCTGCAATAGTGATGTACATCTGCTCTAGTTCACAGAAGTCTTGTATGAACCACAATTCTTATCCCATTCCTCAAACTATTCAGGTCCTCTTTGATCTCATCCAGTGATGCATTGCAATTTTCTGAATACAAGTGCTTTACACCTTTGGCAAGTTTACACCTAAACATTTGATTCTTTTAGCTGCTATTGTAAATGGAATTCCTTTCCCAACCTCCTCCTCATATTGCTCATCACAGTTGTATAGAAACATCACTGATTTTTGTTTATTGATCCTGTATCCTGATACTCCACTGAAATCGTTTGTCAGCTCTAGCAGCCTTGCTGTAGACTTTTTGGGACCTTCCAGATATAGGATCATATCATCCATGAATAATGAAAGTTTTACTTCTACCTTTCCAATTTGGTTGCCCTCTATTTATTTTTCTTGCCTGATTGCTCTAGCACTATATTGAACAACAGTGGTGACAATGGGCATCCTTGTCTTGTCCCTAATCACAATGGGAAAGCTTTCAGTCTTTCACCATTGAATAAAATGTTAGCTGTGGGCTTTTCATATATGGCCTTTATCGTGTTGAGAAATTTTCCTTCAATTCTTATCTTTTATAGTATTTTGTAAAGAAAAGATGCTGTATTTTGTCAAATGCCTTTTCTGCTTCAATCGATAAAATCATGTGATTTTTCTTCTTTGGTTTATTAATGTGGTATATTATGGTGATTGATTTTCTTGTGTTTAACCACCCTTGCATGCCTGGTAAAAAACTCACTTTATCATGGTGAATAATTCTTTGAATATGTTGTTGGATTCGATTAGCAAGTATTTTATAGAGAATTTTTGCATCCAAATTCATTAGAGAAATGGGTCTGTAGTTTTCTTTTTTCATAATATCTTTATCTGGCTTTAGTATTAGGGTGATATTGGTTTCATAGAATGAGTTTGGTAGCATTCCTTCTCATTCAATTTTTTGGAAGAGCTTGAGTAAGATTGGTATTAAATCTTCTTTGAATGCTTGGTAGAACTCACCTGTGTAACTGTCCGGTCTTGGGCTTTTCATTTTGTGGATTCATTTGATGACTGTTTCAATCTCTTTACTCGTGATTGGTTTGTTGAGGTTTTCTATTTCTTCTAGCGTCAGTGTAGGTTGTTTGTACATTCTTAGGAATTATTCCATTTGACCTACATTGTCTAGTTTTTTGGCCTAACGTAGTTCATAGTATCCTCTTATGAGCTCTCATATTTCTGTGGGGTCAGTAGTAATGTTCCAGTTTTCATTTTTTGCATCTTCTCTCTTTTTATCATAGTCAGTATGGCTAATATTTGTCAATCTTCTTAAAAACCAACTTTCGGTTTTGTTAAATCTCTCTATTATTTTTTTGTTCCCAATTTCATTTATTTTTGCTCTGATCTTTATTTCATTCCTTCTACTTGCTTTGGGATTAGTTTGCTGTTCTTTTTCTAGCTCTTCCAGCTGTGTAGTTAGGTCATTGATTT
>PVKH010037386.1:0-11464 GCA_004027955.1 Chaetophractus vellerosus | reverse complement strand
AAATTCTTTTTTTATTTTTAATTAAAAATTAAAAAAAAAATTTTGAGGTATCAGGGGCTGGAGATTGAACCCAGAACCTCATATGTGGAAAGCCAGTGTTCAACCACTGAGCCACATTGGCTCTCTTGAGTTATTTACTATTTTTTGTTTGTTTGTTTGTTTGTTTTGCTTGTTTTGTCTTTGTTTTGTTTTGTTTTTGTTTTTGTTTTTTTAGGAGGCACCAGGAACTGAACCCGGGACCTCCCATGTGGGAAGCAGGTACTCAAACGCTTGAGCCACATCTACTCTGAGGGATTCTCTTTCTGAATGCTGAAATCACTTCCCCTTTCAAGGCCTTCAGCTGGTTGGATGACATGTCACTTATTGCTGATGGCAGTCTCCTCAGTTGATTGTAGATGTAACCAGCCATCTATGCAATCAACTCTCTGATGATTAAAGTCCATGTAATGCCCTTGTATTATAATTAGCCCATTGCTTCCTTCACCAAACAACTGGGCACCATTATCTGGCTGAGTTGACACAGGCTATCCATCACAGTCCACCCCTTGTCAACTTGGCAGCCATACACATCACTTTAAACCATTCTTAGTCTTGAAATAAAAACAATAACAGACATATTTCCTGCATACAACTGGAAATGCAGTAAGTCCCTCCAGAATAGGGTACAAGTCTTTGGGTAATATTCACTTTTAAACTTGACATCGTTAAATACTATGACATGAAACTAATGCAATGTATGTCATATAAGGGGAAAGGTTAGGGAAGAAAACAAAGATATTCGTTTTATGTACATATACAAACATACTCATAACAAAACAAGGAAGAAATATTCATGACCATTACAGTCCTTGTTTCTGTAACTGGTCAAGTGGTCGAAGTTCATATTTATCCCTACCTTCTTCCACTACCCATTCCGTGTTCCCTTTACCCCTTAGCAAGCCCTTCAGCTGGCAGTGGTTCTTTGCCTGGTGGGGTGACCCAGACTTTCATTCCTGAAGATTCTGGGCCATTGTTAGTCCTGGGTTGGGTTGTTGCAGTTTTCCATTTACTTTAATCACAGGGCATGGTAGTACTAAGAGATGCCCTAGAGGATCTCCTGTATTATAAGTAAGCTCTTCTTTACCTCCATTGTGAAGGTACAGCACTACTTCCAATTACCCCAGCCAGTGCAGTAATTCCCTTCTTTTCCTGTTGATTCAGAGGCATGAGGAGCCAAAAGTGGCCAGGTGGCAGTCTTAACTTTCAGTTCAATGGAATCGTTATTGTGTTCTCTGGTGGAAGCACTCCTTTTGGAACTAAGACCTGTAGACCAGCAGAGATTAAGGTTGCAGAGACAGGAAGCAAAAATTTTCCTAGTGGATCACTAGGGGTAATAGTGAATGGTACCATTCAGTATTGGCATTTACACCCTTTGATTCCTGGATCTGTGAATCCTGGCTATGGGAGAAATAGCACCATAGAGTGGATGCTGATTTAGAGCATACACAGTCTCCTGGAGTACATTGCCCCAGCCCTGCAAGTCATTGCTGCCTAGGTGGCCCTGTAATTGAGTCTTCAAAAGGCCATTCCACTGTTCTCTCAATCCAGCTGCTTCAGGATGATGGGGAACATGGTAAGACCAGTGAATTCCATGAGCATGTACCCATTCCCATGCATCATTTGCTGTGAAGTGGGTTTCTTGATTAGAAGCAATGTTGTGTAGAATGCCATGGCAGTGAATAAGACGTTAGGTAAGTCCATGATGGTAGTTTTGGAAGAAGCATTATGTGCAGGGAAGACACATATCTGGAATATGTGTCTATTCCAGTTAGATCAAATTGTTGCCCCTTCCAATGATGGAAGTGGTCCAATGTGACTACCCTGCCACCTGGTAGCAGGTAGATCCCTTGGGGAATGTTGCCATATCGGGGGCTGAGTGTAGGTCTCTGCTGCTGGCAAATTGGGCTCTCAGCATTGTTTAGCCAAGTTGGCCTTGGTGAGGAAGTCTATGTTGCTGAGCCCATGCATAACCTCCATCTCTCCATGGTCACTTTGTTCATGAGCCCATTGGACAATGACAGGAGTGGCTGGGGAAAGAGGCTTAGTGCTAGCCACAGAGTGGATCATTTTATCTACTTGATTATTAAAATCTTCCACTGCTGAAGTCACCGTCTGGTGAGCGTTCACGTGGGACACAAATATTTTCATGTTGTTGGTTTTTTTTTGCTCACTCAGAAATTGCTATCCATATACCTCTTCCCCAGACCTCTTTATCACTAATTTTCTAATCGTCTTCCTTCCAAGTCCCTGACCATCCAGCCAAGCCATTGGCAACAGCCCATGAATCAGTGTTCAGACATACCTCTAGCCATTCTCCTTCCAAGCAAAATGAACATCCAGGTGCGCTGCTTGAAGTTCTGCCCACAGGGAGGATTTCCCCTCACCACTGTCCTTCAAGGACATCCCAGAAAGGGGCTATATAGTGCTGCAGCTGTCTACTTTCAGGTGGTACTTGCATATTGTGCAGAACCCTCTGTAAACCAGGCCCATATTTTCTCTTCCTCAGTCAACTGATTGTAAAGAACTCCCCAAGAGGCCATAGGTGTGGGCTGAGAAATAGAAGGTAATGTGGCAGGAGTGGTGACCATGGGCATTTGGGCCACTTCCTCATGTAACTTTCCTGTGCCTTCAGGACCCACTCGAGCCCTATCTTGTACACACCACTTCCACTTTATGATGGAGTGTTGCTGTGCATACCCAACTTTGTGGTTTGGTGGGTCAGACAATACCCAGCTCATGATAGGCAACTCAGGTCTCATGGTAACTTAGTGGCCCATCGTTAAGTGTTCAGTCTCTACTATGGCCCAGTAGCAGGCCAAAAGCTGTTTCTCAAAAGGAGAGTAGTTATCTGCAGAGGATGGCAGGGCTTTGCTCTAAAATCCTAAGGGTCTGTGTTGTGATTCTCCTGTAGGGGCCTGTCAGAGGCTCCAGGTGGCATCTATATTTGCTACTGACACTTTCAACGCCATTGGATCTGCTGGATCATATGGCCCAAGTGGCTGCAGCTTTCAAAGCAGCCTCAACCTGTCGCAGAGCCTCCTCTTGTTTTGGTCCACACTCAAAACTAGCAGCTTTTCTAGTTACACAGTAAATGTGCTGGAGTAGCACACCCAAAAGAGGAATTTGTCTCTAAAATCTAGAGAGGGCAACTAAGCGTTGTGCCTCATTTTTGGTTGTAGGAGGGCCAGATGCAACAGCTTATCCTTAACTTTAGCAGGGGTATCCTGACATGCTCCACACCACTGGACACCTAGAAATTACACTGAGGAGAAGGGCCCCTCTATTTTTGTTGGACTTATCTCTCATCCTCTCTCATGTAAATGCCTTACCAATAAGTCTAGAGTAATTACTAATTCTTGCTTGCTAGGTCCAGTCAGCATGATATCATCAATATAATGGGCCAGTGTGATGTCTTGAGGGAGAGAGAAAT
Source organism: Chaetophractus vellerosus (assembly GCA_004027955.1). Lineage (NCBI taxonomy): Eukaryota > Metazoa > Chordata > Mammalia > Cingulata > Chlamyphoridae > Chaetophractus > Chaetophractus vellerosus. The sequence goes on along the minus strand of PVKH010037386.1, from coordinate 7,995 downwards.
GATCAAGGTCCCTGTGGAAAATATTATGACATAGGGCTGGAGATTTGATGAACCCCTGAGGCAGGAAAGTAAAGGTATATTGCTGGCCTTGCCAGCTGAAAGCAAACTGTTTCTGATGGTCCTTACTAATGGCAATTGAGGAAAAAAAAAGCATTTGCCAGATCAATAGCTGCATATCAGGTACCAGGGGATATGTTGATTTGCTCAAACAGTGATATCACATCTGGAACAGCAGCTGCAATTGGAGTCAGCATCTGGTTAAGTTTACAATAAACTGCTGTCATCTTCCAAGATCCATCTGTTTTCTGCACAGGCCAAATAGGAGAGTTGAATGGGAATGTGGTGGGAATCACCACCCCATGTATCCTTCAAATCCTTGATGGTGGCAATGATCTCTGCAATTCCTCCAGGAATCCAGTATTATTTTTTTTTTGTTTATTTGAGGTACTGGGACTGGGGAGTGAACCCGCATCCTCTTATATGGGAAGCTGGCGCTTAGCCACTGAGCCATATTGGCTCCCCTGAGTTGGTTTTTTCATTTGTTTTGCTTGTTGTTTTTTTGTTTTAGAAGGCACCAGGAACCAAACCTGGGACCTCCCATGTGGTAGGCAGGCGCCCAAATGCTTGAACTACATCTGCTCCCTCCAGTATTGTTTTTGATTTACTCTTTTGCTAAGTATGGGCAGTTCTAGTGGCTTCCACTTGGCCTTATCTACCATATTAGCCTTCACTCCACAAGTCAGGGATCCAGTGTGGGGATTCTACCAGTTACTAAGTATATCTATTCCAATTATGCATTTTGGAACTGGGGAAATAACCATAGAATGGTCTGGGGACCCACTGGACCCACTGTGAGTTGGACCTGATATAAAACTTCATGGATCACCTGATCTCCATAAGCCCCTACTCTGGCTGGTAGACTACTGTGATGATTTGGGTCTCCTGGAATTAATGTTACTTCTGAGCCAGTGTCCAGTAATCCCTGAAATGTCTGATCATTTCCTTTTCCCCAGTGCACAGTTATCCTGGTAAAAGGCCATAGGACTCTTTGGGGAAAGCTGGGAGGAAGATTAACAGTATAAATTTTTGTTAGTATAACAGGATCCTTCCCCAGGGAGACCTGGCCTTCCCCTCATTCAAGGGCCTCTGGGTCTGTAAACTCTCTCAAGTCTGGGAATTGATTAAGGGGCTGTGACTCTGTTTCTGTAATTCAAGTTAGGGTTTTGTTCACTCGACCCAGAACTCTTCTGCTTATACAGATCAAGTAGGAATTTAGTAAACTGCTCATGTTTTTTACTTCTAGGTACCCCATGGTCTATTAGCCAGTGCCACGGGTCTGTGTGACTCAGACTCTTTTGATTGATGCATTGAGTTTGCCTTCCATGCCCACCTTGTCTTTGGCGATTAAATGCTGCTACTTGACTTGTGCCAGCCAGGGATCTGATCATCGCCATAGTGTTTAAGGATTCTGGTTCCTTGACAGCAGTTCCCACAGTAGTATCTGACCTACAGAGAAGAGCAACCATAATAGCTTTTCAGGGAAGATGGAGTTGGTCTCACAAATTTATTCCTCACAGTCCTGGTGAAATGTGTGTCCTCTGGAAATTCCTGGGGTGGGTGGACAGGTATTAAATGGTGAATCCATTCTAACATTCCAGTCTCTCTAATCTCTAAGCCTTTGGATCCCCTCATGTACAGTATACCAGAATAAATTGGGCATCTTGACCTCAGGCACTGTAGGCCATCTTTTGGTCCACGTTTCATCCAGCCACACAAACAAACTGTTAGAGCCCTTTCTACCCCTCAAGCTACAACATTGAATCCAGAATCTCTGCTTAGTGGGCTCATATCAATAAATTTAGCCTGATCCAACTTTATATTCCTTCGACCGTTATCCATACTTTAATACCCATTCCTACACATACTCACCTGATTTCTGTCTATATAAATTGGAAAGCTCATCCATTTCTTTTACAGTATAGCATACTTCCTCATGGGTCACACTTTATACTTCACCTTTGGGGGCTTGTTGTGACTTTAGACAGTTATATGTCTGGAAGAGAAGGGGGGAAGTGGGGGTAGGTAATGTGAAGAATTAGAACTGTCCTGCAAGCTAATTACCTCAGGGCATTCCCTTGCAGTTTCATCTGGTGAGACAGGATTAATCTCTTCAGGTGAGGGTTGGATGGCAGACTCCTTGGGGCAGGCTGGAGGTTGGGTGATGCAAGATTGACATTGCGTGGTCCCCTCAGGGCAGACCATTATAGGTTTATCTGGCAAAGTCTCAGCAGAATTTAGGGATTCAGTGTCCCCACTGCCGTCATCATTAACCCATATGTCTCCATCCCAGTCCTCAGGATTCCACTCCTTTCTAAATAGTGTCCTCACTTTAACAGTAGACATACTGCAAGGTTGAGATGTTAGTTTCCATTGCAATGCTGCTACTTGTACAATGAGACTCTGAGTCTGGTTTTCAGAGATCTCAAGTCTGTGGCTGAATGAAACAAGATTTTCTTTCAGAGCACACACAGAAACTCTCACATCATTCATGTGGTGCTTAAGTTGAAAATTTGAAACCTTCAGTTCATCCTTTTCTTTTGTAACTGTATCCAGTGTATTTAGGAACAGACAGCCAACATCATTGTACCTTTTAACACCACAAAACTCTGTTAAGATATTAAAAACACTCTCATCCAGGTCCTCATAAGCATGGAAGTAGTTGTATCCAGTGGTAATATTTTGTGTATCTCTATTGCCATCTCATGCCATGGACTGTCAGTGGCCTCTTGATTATTGAAATACAGTTATTAGTGCCCTTGAATCTAATCAAAATAGAGAGCCAATTACAAAAATCTGAGAACCAATTCAGAAATCCCATTTTTCAGATTCTGTTTCTCAAGAACTACTCCTGGTACCAAGCCGTATTTGTCAGGGTTCTCTAGGGAAACAACTGACAGGAGAGATCTGTAAATAGTATGACTTTATAAAATTGTCTCACACAACTGTGGGATGCACAAATCCAAATTCTGTAGGGCAGGCTGCAAGGTAGGGGCTCCGATGAAGGTCCTTGATGATTTCCCCAGGAGATGTGGCTGTCCAAAGTAGAGACAGGAATTCTCTTTCTGAATGCTGAAATCAATTCTCCTTATAAGGCTTTCAACTGATTGGATGAAATATTACTCATTGCTGATGGCCATCTCCTCAGTTGATTGTAGCTGTAACCAGTCATCTATGCAATCACCTCCCTGATGATTAAAGTCCATAAAATGCCCTTGTATTACAGTTAGCCCGTTGCTTCTTTGACCAAACAAGAGGGCACCATTCCCTGGTAGAGTTGATACATTAGCCTAACCATCACACTCCTCTTCTCCAGCCCCTGGCAACCACTTACCTACTTCCTACCTCTATGGTTTTGCCTATTACGAATATTTCGTGTAATTGGAATCATACAAGGTGTGACTTGTTTTGTATCTGGCTTCTTTTACTTAGCATAATGTTTTCAAGGTTCATCTACATTGTAGCATGTATTGGTACTTCTTTCCTTTTTATGGTCAAATAATATTCCATCGTATGGATATGCCAAATTTTGTTTATCTACTCATTTCTTGATGGACGTTTGGATTGTTTCCACTTTTTGACTGTTATGAATAATGCTACTGTGAATTTTCATGTACAAGTTTTTGCATGGACATATGTGTTCATTTCTCTTGGGTATATACCTAGGAGTGGAATTGCTGGATCGTATGGTAATTCTATGTTTAACTTTTCTATACAGTGCCAAACTGCTTTCCAAAGCGACCATACCATTTTACTTTCTCACCTGCAGTGTTTGAGGGTTCCACTTTTTCCACATCTTTGTCAATACTTGTCTTTTTTGCTTTAGGTTTCTTAGTGGTTGTGGAATGGTATCTTCTCGTGGTTTTGATTTGCCTTTCTTCAATGGCTAATGATGTTGAACATCTTTGCATGTACTTCTTAGCCATTTGTATATTTTCTCTAGAGAAATGTCTGTTCAGATCCTTTGCCCATGTTTTTAATGGGGAGATTTATCTTATTATTGTTGAGTTGTATCAGTTCTTATATATTCCGGATACAATTTCCTCATCAGATAAATGATTTGTAAATATATTTTCCCATTCAGTGGATTGTCTTTTCACTTCCTTGTTGGTATCCTTGGAGATACAAAAGTTTTAAATTTTGATGAAATCCAATTTGTCTATTTTATCTTTGGTTGCTGTTTTTAGTGGTATATAGAAGAACCCATTGTCTAATCCAAGGTCACAAAGATTTGCACCTATTTTTTCTTCTAAGAGTTTCATTGTTTTTAGGGCTTACATTTAGGTCTTTCATCCATTTTGAGTTAATTTTTCTATATGGTATGTAGTATGTCCCAATTCTCTTTGCAGTAGAGATAAAGCTCATTATCTGGCAAATGTACAAGTCAGTAAGACCTTCTGGTCTACTTAACTTGATAATATTTTTGTCAATATATGATTTTCTGCCACTTCATTAATTTTACCTCTGAACTCCTGCTAGTATTTTATTGGACTTTACCAAAGTCATAGTAAGCTTTGCGTTTATCATAAAATATGAAAATTTGGAAGAAGTTTATTGATCATGTTGTCTACCCTTAAAGGAGAGCCCTTAAAGTCTGTGACAGAGGGGCTTTCAACTTCTTGGGCACTTTCAGAAATGGTTAGTTTACTTCAGTATGGTAGAATAAATAATGCAGTACTTCCATCGAGAAATCTTGCCTAATCAAAAATCATTCTATAAATAAATATTTCAAAGGGGAAAGGGAGTTTAATAAGTTATTTTTCTTTAGCAATTTAAATTGGAAAAGAGCTGACGATTGCATCCTAACCCACAGTGTTTTATAATTAAATGGGAGCATTAGCTCCATTAGCACAGTTGGAGAAAATTGTTGTGTTCCTTAAAAAAATCAGTTCAGTTTTAGAAGTCTTTAATGGTGAGAAAGTTTATTCTTTTATTCAGCTGGAATATTGCCCTTGGTAACGACTTCTCATTTTATCAATGTCCTCTTAAAATCTGGAGTCTAAAATTAAACACAATACTTCACTTATGTACAGAGTTATACACAGTGTGGTCAGCTGATAGTTTTTTAAAAATATATATAACTCAGAATTAAGGTGTTTGTGGTAGCCATATCATCTGTGGGGCTCATCATGAGCTTGTGATCAAATGAAACCCCTTTACAAGAATTACTAAGCTGCATGGCCCATTCCTATGAAATCCCAGAGCTGTTGGAATAGTGGCTTTGCACCCACAGATTATCAGGGCTTATATGTGACTTATTGGCTATGTGACCTTAGGCAAGATACTCAATTTTTCTCTTTTTTTTTCCCCATGAGGAGAATGTATTTCAAACCAGAGGGGGTCATAATTCTGAGCTGTTCCATATGTTGTCAGCTTTACCTCCCACAGACATAAAGGGAAGGCACTCTCTGGCTGTGCTGGAGAGATGGTCGTAGTGAATGTGGGTGTGCTTTTCCTACTAGCGGAAATGGAGTGGGCATACACACTTAAACACCTGTGAGAACAGAGCTGGGCTTATGGCAGTGGGGGAAACATATTTTGTAGAAGGCAGTAATCAGAAAACTTGGCTATACAAAAGGATTCTAGGTATAACAACCCTAGTAAAGCTAGTGTGACTCTGGTTCTCATAAAATCTCATCCTTGGGGCCGGCTCGATAGCCCAGTGGATAGGGCGTCGGCATACCACATGGGAGGCCCCGGGTTCAATTCCCGGGGACCTCTCCTAGCGGGCAGACCGCCTTGAGAATGGCAAGCCCCCATGGGCGTGCCGGAGCCGCCGTGGGCAGGGCAAGAAGCTGCCACGGACATGGCAAGAGCCGCCACGGGCGGGGCAGGTCGCCCGAGGATGGAGCGCAGCCAGCCACCCGCGAACTGAAAAGCCGGCCGTGAACAGATGCAGAGACCGCCCACAAGCGGGGAAAGCCGCGCCTTCCCAGTGTCCAATCTCGGCGTGTCGCCGCAGCGGGGGGGAAGGGGAGATATGTAATAAAATAAATAAATCTTTAAAAAAAAAAAAAATCTCATCCTTGCTTGCCACCCACTACACCCTGAAATCCAAAAGGTTAGCCTTTTTCTGTTTATGGCACCTATCCAGCAAAAGTAAATGCTACAAAATATAAAATAAAATTTAAAAAGTAAATGCTACATAATAATAAGGTTAATTATAAAAGCATGGAAAGGAATAGAGTTGAGAGTAACACATTATAGTGAGATTAACACTGCAGATTTATAAATGTGATTGTGGCTGAAAGGGGTAGTCTGTGGACATAAATGTCAATTGAAAGGAAACTAGAGAATAATCTAGGGAATGTATAATTGATTTTGGTGGTGGATGAAGATTGTGGTTAAGAGTATAAATATAAGAATGGTCTTCTTTCACAAAATGCTAATAAGAATATGGTGATACATGGCAAAATAACAACTAATGTAATTTATAGATGATAGTTAACAGCAATATTGTAATATTTTGCAGTAATGGCAAGAAGATATTTCAATACCACGGGACAATAGGAGGGTAAACGGGGGTATGGGGTTTTTCCTTTTAGAGTAATGAAACATTCTAAAATTGACTGAGATCATGACAGAACAACTCTGTGATGAAAATGAGAGCCACTGAGTGGATACTTTGAATGGATCGTACAAAGCATGGAACATATAACACAGGGAATCCAGTGGTGGATGATTTAAAAAAAAAAAATTTTAAGGCCTTTATTTCAAATAAAAAATCAGGGGATTTCCCTTTTCCCACACTCAAAGAATTCATAAATGTGAACTGTAGATCAAATTCATTTAAAAACTATTATTAAAAAGATAAAAGATGATATCCATAGGCATTAGTGGACGTCTAAGACTTAATGCAATCCTCAGGCAGCATAATACCAGTGTTAGTAAAATGGCCCCACAATTCAGAGTTTATGATGTAACCTCTCCCTTAGAGCAAAGGATTGAAAAATGTTCTAATCCAACAAGGGAATAACTGTTCCCAAATGACACTTCTGGATTGATCCCAATGTTTTCCACTTCAGGTCATGTTGAGTTTGTCTCTCCCACTGGCCCTCTGGGTGTTAGACAATAATCACAGGACAATGTGGCTGGCTCTTTTTTCACAAAGGTGAATGATAAATTTCTTTTAATAGAGCAAAATATTGGGTAGTGAGCCTGGATAGTTTTAAAGACTCTGGTGCATGTATGAGTAAACAGGACAAATATGAGAACATTTTCTCCTGAATGATAACAAATATGTATTACTAATATAAGGTGTTCATTATTGGGTGGGTGGGGGAAAGTTCACCAAATGTAAGATGTGGGCTATAGTTAGTAGTAATATATATATATATATATTTTAAAGATTTATTTTTTAAAATTTATTACATATCCCCCCCCTTCTGCTTGCTCTTGCTGTGTGTCCATTCTTCTGTGTTTTTCTATGTTTGCTTCTTGTCTCCCCCTGTCTTTGCGGCGGCGCGCTGAGTCAGCCCTCTGTGGCAACGGCTCGCTCTGTTCGTGGGTGGCTCCATTCCGTTTTCACAGGCGGCTCTGCTCCATGTTTTGCGGGCAGCAGTCCTCCATGTTTTTGCGGGCTGCCGGCTTCCGCAGTTCACAGGCAGCAGCTCCGCTTTTCACGGGTGACTTTGCCATGCCCGTGGGGGCTCTGCCCTGCCCATGGCAGCTTTTTGCCTTGCCCACGGCAGCTTTGCCCCGCCCACGGCAGCTTGCCTTTCTCAAGGCTGTCTGCCCGCTCGGAGAGGTCCCCGGGAACCGAACCCGGGGCCTCCCATGTGGTACCCCAGCGCGCTCTTTATCCACTGAGCTATCTAGCCGGGCCCAGTAGTAATATTTTGATGAAGCTCTTTCATAGTTTGTAACAAATGTTTCATGGTGGGGAGATGTATGGGAGCCCTGTATGATGATATGCATTCTTGTTTTGTAAATCCACAA
>PVKH010037385.1:0-11456 GCA_004027955.1 Chaetophractus vellerosus | reverse complement strand
AAGGTGCTTAAAAGTTACCTCCTAAGAGCCTCTTTGTTACTCAAATGTGGCCTCTCTCTAAGCCAAACTTAGCATATATATGCATTACCTTCCCCTCAGCATGGGACATGACTCCTGGGGATGAGCCTCCTTGGCACCTCATGAGGGATTACTACCAAGCACCAACTAGCAATGCAACTGGAAAAAGACCTTGAATAAAAGGGGGAAAAGGTAAATACAAATGAGTTCATATTACTTAGAGACTTCAAAGGGAGTTGGGAGGTCATCCCAGAGGTTACACTTTTGCACATCTCAGCAAGATCTCATAGACTGCCAAAGTAGATGCTATCCCAAATAGTGGGGTTCTGGAGGGCTCTGGAGACACCCAGGTCCTATCGTCAGGGCAGATAGCTACAGAGTTTGGTGCCTTGCCAGTGAGCCCTACTTTGGAGTTTGTGCTCCTGAGAGTAAGAGAGTTGGACTCAGTTATGGCTTCACTACATATGGCTCAGCTGTCCCTTCTATTTGAACATATAGTTGGTGCTGGAGTTGGTAGGTGTATGTCCAAGAGAAAAATCTTTGGGCTGTCCATGTGCCAGCTGGGCCCTGAGCCTCAGCAGAGTTGCAACACCTACTCTCCAGTTCACTGGACTCACCCAGGACAACTATCAAGGAGGTGAGGATGGACAACCACCATACCAAGGAAATGAGAGAGCCTACAACTACAAGCAAGAGAGCCCCATCAATTGGCTGTATGGGATCAAAGCCCCCTCTCAATTAGAGATGGAGTGGACATTACCATCCCAGAATCCTCAGGATTGGGGAATGAACTACAAACTAGAGTGGACTTACTGGTATTCTACTATAGACTTATTATGATTCTAGCAATGGAAGAAATTACAACATTGATGTTGAGGCAGTGGCCACTGGAGGCTCTGAGGGCAAGAAGAGAGAAAAACAGGTATAATACGGGGGCATTTTCGGGACTTGGGAATTGTCCAGAATGACATTGCAACAACAGATATAGGCCATTATATATCTTCCCATAACCTACAGAAATGTGTGTGAGAGAGTGTAAACTACAATATAAACTATAGTCCACGCTCAGTGGCAATGCCCCAAAATGCGTTTATCAATAGCAATGAATGTGCCACACTAATGAAGGATGTTGTTTATGTGGGAAAATGTGGCAGGTATGGGGAGCAGGGCATATGGGAATCCCCATATTTTTTATGTAACATTTATGAATCTAACTTCTTTTTAAAAATTTAAAAATATATTTTAAAAAACAGAACTTGAAGATTGAGAAAGTGCTTAACACAAACTATAGGATAAGCTTCCCTCGGGAAAAATCTTTTTCAGCCAATTCTTATATTGAAGTCTACTTTGTTTTTACCCATTTCAAATGAATTGTATTTACTGTGGTTCAGAGCCTTAATAATGAGCTGATGTTCTCTACAGAAAGGGGAGTCTAGAGAATTTATCACGCATTTGTAAGGCAAGAATTGATTTGTCTGCAATCCTCTATGTGAGCTGTTGCTCACTTTAAAACTCTAGTCTGGTATAATTTTCCCTGATAAAAGTGAAGTGGTTTGTGAAAGTTAGGCTGAAATAACTTAATGTGAACATTTTTCTTTCATATTATAGTAACTGGGTTTTCTCATGAAGTTCAAACTCTTTATTTGAATTTTTAAAGAGCTATATACTAGTTGTAAGTCCTTAGCAGGAAACCATTTGCAAACATTTAATTTAATGAGGATAACCTATTTGTTTTTCTAATTTCTTTTTACACTATAGTTTCAATCAATGTGTTTTATATTCTTTTGTACTAAACATAACTCAGATTTCTGCAGGCCTTAAAACCTCAGAGTGGTTCCTATTTGAATTCTCTTCTGTGACAGGTTACTTTTCAATAAAGTTGGACCAACTTTTTTGAAAAAGGTATTCATTACCACGTCAGAGATGCAAGGAGCTACTTCCATCCTTTCTGTGAACTTGGCTGAGTGAGGAGATCCAGCAGAGGGGCTGCACTGCCTCTCAAGTGGGTATGTTACACCACCACATGAGCTTCCTGCCAATAGCCATTGCTACGATGGGCAGAAGGAGCAAATTAGAGCAGACAGGCAGTCTGCTGGCTCGTTCTGCATGGTCATTGTGTTGAGCCCACCCAATGTTTTAAAGCACTCTTCAACTAAAGAGGTGTTACTCCAGATCTAAAGACAGTTCAGCAACTTCACTCTTTTCTGTGCCATCTGCCTGTATGATTTTGAGTTTGCAAACTCTGAGTTAAAGCCTGTTGATAGCCACAGAGGTGAGCTGTTGTCTCTGTCAAACACTGGAGCTGTTCTTCATTTTATTGCGCATTCCAAGCTTCAGTCTGGCTTTTCTTTAAGATTTTCTCCCGAAGGTAAAAAGGGTTGGTTCTTATCCTGAGTAGTCATTAGTTACAGAGCACCCAGAGGGTTTTAAAGTGTGTGTCTAAGGTGAGCATGGCATTTGAACAAAAGCATATTGTTCGTAAGAAGTCAAGCAAAATTGGCCTAAAACTCAGACAACAAGTTGAAGGTTTAGGGCCACCAAAACTGGAGGTAAAGAAGACTCAAACCCAAAAGTCAAGCCTAACAAGAAGTTAAGCAAAACCCTAGTACGTGAGCACCATGATATGCACCAGAATTTCAGCTTGAGTGGTGGTTTTGATATGTGTCTTACCTGGAAAAGAAAGGCTGTCATTAGCTCAAATTTCAAATATATTTCCTTTTTAGGAAGTTGTTACCCTTTCTATTGTGAATTCTCAGGAAAAAAACACCTTTATGGAGTAATCAAATATCTAGGTCTGTTAGGGGAAAAAATATAGAGGGTCATTTTGAAAGAGATCACTCAGAGCTGTCTTTCTACTTAATGCATTTCCATTAACACCTTATTATTCTGTGACTACTTTCGTAAGGCATTTTTAAAATTTGTTTTTTAGTCATGATTTTATGATATCAAATCCATGACTGTAACACCACAGTTTTAATCCTTTTGAATTCCTTTCTCAGTTTTTCCAGATGCACTATATATTACCTTAACATACTTATAACACAATACAGTTCTGTGAGATTTTTTTTTAGTTCTGTGAGATTTTGCCATATAATTTGTCATAAAATTTTTCTTTTAAAAAAGTAGTCTTTATATTCATAAATGGAATATTTTTCTATATGAAAGTTAGCATTATATTAACATTAACATAAATTGTATACATTAACATAAAATTCATTTCCACAAATATAACATTTAATTGCATTCATCTAAGATAAATTACCTAAAACAGACTAAGTATATTAATGCACATTTCAGTTGTTCCAAGGGTTTGATATTTTTAAAAGCCTTCTTAATTCTTTGAAACTATTTCCTTAGGTTAAATCTCATGAAAGAGATGAGTAGATCAATGATTCTGAATATAAAACAAGACTTTTTAGGTTTGACAAGAAATTTCCATATAAGTTTTGGACTTTAACACGTAACCTGTCAAATAAAGCTAGCAAAATACAAACTATTTCACCCATTTTACAGACAGAGAAACTGAACCTGAGAGAGGTTGAGTGACTTGTCTAGGCCACATAAACCATGGGACCTAAAGTTACTGTTTTCTAGTTCTTGGGGTTTCCTTCTAAACAAGAGAGATTAAGGGGGCTTTTTATTTGGCTTTGTTTTATTTTTTCAATTATCATGATAATTTCCCAAATTTATAATTTTTCCATTTTTGTTATTTTTGGAGGTAGGTTATCACAGAAGGACAAATTTGTTTAATCAATTTCAATTGGCATCATTTTATGATTAAAATACAAAATAAAATAACAAGTTTTATGAAAATGACTAATTATGAGAATTGCCTTTCCATATGCCAGGCCCTGTGCTAAGAGCTTTACATCAGGGTGTTTCCTGGGGCTGCTCCCACTGACTCCCTAGACCCCATTATATGCACACCTTCCCAACTTAAAATGGCCCAGCTGGTGACATCTATGCCACAGAATTCAGCAAGGGCTGATCCCAATGCCTCTTCAAGAGCTAGTTGTCAAATATTTATTGGCATGGCACCTGAAATGAATATTTCATTTAATGGTTATAACAAGTCTAGGATTATTTTACAGTAAAAATACCCTTCCACAGATGAAAAGACTGAGGCCTAAAGGGGTTAAATAATTTCTCAGTATTAGACAACTCCGAATTAGCAGATTTGGAATCCAAACCATTAGTCTGGTTCCAAAAATTTAACATTTAACCACCAAACACTACTGTTTCCTGTTTATTCAAAACAATGCAAATGATTATAGAATGTTCCAGGATCACTGGGGACAGATTCTGGATTGTGGGTTTTGGTTTTGCTTTATTTTCTCAACTTCAGGTGGATGATAACACGCAAGCTTGAAAACACCTTGCTTACTTCCTCCAATCTCACAGTGACACATTGAGGCAAGCTGACGGTAAAAAAGAAAACACTCCACATTTTATGAATAAGCCGTGTTCCAAGGGCATGAGTGTCTTGACCAAGGTTACTGAATGAGTCAACAGTCCATACAGCCCATTCAGTGCACTTGACCAAGATGATTCCCGTGAGAAATGAGCTGAGACCCTTGAGCTTATTACTCAGGTAAACAATGGAGATGGATGCTCAGCCGGTTTCGGTACTGAAATGTCATTAACTCCGCTGTGTCTGACACTGAACAAACATAATTCCCTTTTTGCATATCATTTCCCTCCTCCCTGAAAGAGAGCAGGCTTGTAATTATTCTTATCCTTCATACATGCCATCTATGACAGTGCTAGTTATTCAAGGGATTTTTTTGCATAATTATCCTACTCTGCTCTTATTCTAATGACTTACATAATTGGTTTATTATTTTTGCAGATGTAGAGGAGAAACCATCAGGATCTAAGATAACAATGTATAGCAGCAACGAGTAAAAGGGAGCTATCACAGTTGATTATTCACCCCGTGAAAACTAATTGTTTGGTTTGTCAATTGTAGGCGCCATGGAAGCATTCCTGGGGGCTTAAGAACTAGCTGCTGATCATATGAGATGGGAAGAAGGTTTTGAGCTTCTTGGAAGTCTGGGACTTTGGAAATGAGTTTAATAACTTCAAAAGAGCATTCTCTTTGAAGTAATTTCCGGAAAATTTGTGTAATTATAATCACTTTATATTTTTAAAGCATTTTGCAGTTTTAAAAGTGTTCTGCTATAGTCCTGGGAGTGCAATTCTCAGAAGGGTGATGTAACTACTTAAGGTCATAGAGCTCTCTATTGGCAGAAGAAGTGAGATTTTCTGATCTGAAGTCAAGTTCACTTTCCATTCTGCCAGTACTAACTGTGTCTCTGGATATGGGAGTGCTATTTAAGGTGCTTGGAATAGACATTCAAACTCTAAAGCAATGATCTTTAGGAGAGCAGACAAGCTTGTTTATTTTTTCAAATGTGCAAAGATGATCATTTTCTTTTTCGATAACTTAATTTTTTATGAATTTCATTGACACACAATAATAAAGCATAAATCCATCCAAAGTGTACAATCAATGGCATTTGGTACAGTTACATAGTTGTGTATTCATCACCCCATCATTCCTAGGCCATCTTCTTTATTCCAGCAACAATAACAGCAACACTAAAAGACAAAACCCACCCACACAACCAAAAAAACAAATACAACCCATCACCACTCAATGTCCGTATGTTTCCACCGCCATCCACAGCTGCTATTCTGTTTATTTCTCTCTAATTCATTTGTTTTTATATTTGGTAAGAACAGTCTTATATATGCAATATTACCCATACTCATATTTTCCATGAAGTTTCACTATGTTTTACAGTCCCAAGTTACACTTTTTACCTTTACTTCTAGTAATATAACTGTCCTTAGGCTTTCCCCTTCAACCACTGTCATACCTATATAATAGGTCTGTTAGTCACAAGTAGCATGATATGCACTCAACATTTCCACTCATTTCCAAAGACTTAAAAACAACCTTTTAAACAATTCTGCACAGATTGACCATCAGCTTTCCATTCTCCACCTTCATTCTATTTTCTGGTGACCTTTATGCTAATTATCAATTCCATAAGTTTACATATTTTATTTAGTTCATAATAGCGCAATCATATAGCATTGGACCTTTTCTATTTGGCTTGCTTCACTTAACATAATGTCCTCCAGGTTCATCCATGTTGGCATATGCTTCATGACTTCATTTCTTCTTGCCACTGCATAATATTCCATTGTGTGTATACACCACAGTTTGTTTATTCATTCATCAGTTGATGGACACCTGGGAAGTTTCTTTTGGCAACTGTGAATAACTCTGCCATGAACATCAGTGTGTAGATTCTTCTCTCTACATCCTATCCAAGATTTACAGTTTTCTGACTTTTTAATAGTGGCCAGTTTAATAGGTGTGAAATATTTCATTGTAGTTTTGATTTGCATTTCCCAAATCGCTAGTGATGCTGAATATTTTTTCATGTGTTTCTTCACAATTTGTAATTCTTCCTTGGACAACCATCTTTTCAAGTCTTTTACCCATTTTTTAAATTGGATAGTTTGTCTTTTTATTGTTGAGCTGTATGATCTCTTTATATATCATAGATAGTAAACCCTTATCTGATATGTGATTGCCAAATATTTTCCCCATTGCATCGGCTGCCTTTTCACCCCTTTGACAAATCCCTTTGAGGTGCGAAAGTTTTTCATTTTGACGGGGTCCCATTTATCTATTTTTTTCTTTTGTTGCTGGTGCTTTGGGTGTAAGGTTTAAGAAACTGTCACCTACCACAAGATCCTGAAGATGTTTTCCTATATTTTCTTCTAAAAGTTTTATGGTTGTTGCTTTTATATTTAGGTCCTTGATCCATTTTTGTGTTAATTTTATATGAGGTGTGAAATAGCGGTCCTTTTCCTTTCTTTTGGCTATGGCTATCCAGTTCTCCCAGCACCATTTATTGAATAGACTGTTCTGGCTCAGCTGAGTGGGCCTCACAGCTTTGTCAAAAATCACTTGACTATAGATGTGAGGGTCTAAACTGAGTTCTCAATTCACTTCCGTCGGTCACTCTATCTGTGTTTAAGCCACTACCATGCTGTTGTTTTTTTTTTTAACTACTGTAGCTAATTAATATGCTTTAAAATCAGGAAGTGAGGGTTTTCCAACTTCATTCTTCTTTTTTAAGACCTATTTGGCTATTCAGAACACTTACCCTTCCAAATAAACTTGATCACTGGCTTTTTGATTTCTGCAAAAAAAAAGGCTGTTGGGATTTTTATTGGGATTGCGTTGAATCTGTAAATCACTTTAGGTAGAATTGACATCTTAACTATAGTCTTCCAATCCATGAACATGGAATGTCCTTCCATTTATTTAATTTTTCTTCAGTTTCTTTTAGCAATGTTTTGTAGTTTGCTGAATTTAGGTCCTTTATGTCCTTGGTTAAGTTTATTCCTAAATATTTATGGTTTTAGTTGCTATTATAAATGGAATTTTTTTCTGATTTCCTCCTCAGATAGCACATTAATAGTGTATAGAAATGCTATTGGTTTTTGCGTATTAATCTTGTATCTTGCCACTTTGCTGAACTTGTCTATTAATTCTAGTAGCTTTGTTGTGGATTTTTCAGATATAGGATCATACCTTCAGTGAATAGTGAAAGTTTTACTTCTTCCTTTCTTACTTGGATGCCTTTTATCTCTTTATCTCTCCTACTTGCTCTAGCTAGATCCTCTAGCACAATATTGAATAATAATGGTGACAGTTGGCATCCTTGTCTTGTTCCTGATCTCAGCAGGAAAGCTTTCAGTCTTTCACCATTGTGTACAATGCTAACTGTATGTTTTTCATATATGCACTTTACCATTTTGAGAAGCCTTCCTTCTATTTCTATATTTTGGAGTGTTTTTCTCAAGAAAAGGTGCTGTATTTTTTTCAAATGTCTTTTCTGCTTCAATAAAGAGGATCATGCAAATTTTCTTCTTCAATTTATCAATGTGGTTTATTACACTATTTGATTTTCTTGTGTTGAATCATGTTCGCATATATGGGATAAAACCCATTTGATCATGGTGTATAATTCTTTTAATGTGCTTTAGGATTTGATTTGCAAATATTTTGTTGAGGATTTTTGAATCTTTATTCATTAGTGATTTGATCTGTGTAGCAGTTTGACATTGTTTATGAATTCCAAAAATAGATATTGGATTATGTTTATAAACTGGTCTGTACCTGGGCATGATTAAATTATGATTAGGGCTTTGATTGGGCCACATTTATAGGATGTTAAGTCCCTGCCCTCTTGGTGGGCAGGGACTCACAGATAAAAGTATACAGCAGAGCAGAGGAGTTAGTTGGAGTTTTGATGCTGGAGATTTTTTTTTTTTTTTGAGCTGGAGCTGGGGAAGTAAGCACACAGAGGAACAGAGCAGCTGAGCCCACAGAGAATCAAGCCCCGGGGAGAGAGGAACCCAGGAAACCTTAACACTTGGCAGGCTTTGGCAGCCATCTTGCTCCAACACATGGCAACAGACTTTGGTGAGGGAAGTAACGTATGCCTTATAGCCTGGAAAATGTAAGCTTCTACCCCAAATTAATGCCCTCTATAAAAGTCAACAGAGTTCTGGTATTTGGCATCAGCACCCCTTTGGTTGACTAATACAGTCTGTAATTTTCTGTTTTTGTAGTATCTTTATCTGGTTTTGATATTAGGGCGATGTTGCATCATAGAACGAGTTTGGTAGCATTCTTTCCTGTTCAGTTTTTTGGAAGAGCTTGGGCATGATTGGTTTTAGATCATCTTTGAATTATTGGTAAAATTCCCCTGTGAAGCCATCTGGTCCCAGGCTTTTTACCTTTGGGAGGTTTTTGATGACTGTTTCAAGCACTTCACTTGTTTTTGGTTTGTTGAAGTCTTCTATTTCTTCTAGGGTCAGCGTAGGTGGTTCATGTTTTCCTACGAATTTGTCCACCTTGTCTACATTGTCTACTTTTTTGGCACACAGTTGTTCATGGTATCCTCTTATGAACTCTTTTATTTCTTCTGTGTCAGTGGTAATGTCCTCCCTCTCATTTCTGATTTTATTTGTGTCTTCTCTCTTTTTTTCTTTGTCAGTCTAGTTAAGGGTTTGTCAACTTTGTTGATCTCAAAGAACCAACTTTTGATTTTGTTGATTCTCTCTATTGTTTCTTGTTCTTGATTTCATTTATTTCTGCTCTGATCTTTACTATATCTTTCCTTCAGCTTGGTTTTGGGATTAGTTTGCTGTTCTTCTTCTAGTACCTCCAGGTGTGCAGTTAGATTTTCAACTTTTGCTCTTTATTCTTTTTTTAATGTAAGCATTGAGGGGTATAAATTTCCCTCTCAGCATTGCCTTTGTGGTGTCCCAGAGGTTTTGATACGTTGTGTTCTCATTTTCATTCGTCTCAAGACATTTGCTGAATTCTCTTGTGATTTCTTCTTTTTCCCACTGATTATTTAAGAATGTATTGTTTAATTCCCATATATTTATTAATTTTCCCTTTTTCTGTCCATTACTGATTTCCATCCATTGTGATCAGAGACAGTATTTTGTATAATTTCAATCTTTTTAAATTTATTGATACCTATCTTGTGACCCAACATATAGTCTGTCTTGGAGAATGATCCATAAGTTCTTGAAAAGAATGTATATTTTGCTGTCTTAGGGTACAATCTATAGATGTCTGTTAGGTCTAGTTCATATATCATATTATTCAAATTCTTTGTTTCTTCATTTATACTTTGTCTAGATGTTCTATCCAATACTGAGAGTAGTGTATTGAAGTCTCCAACTATTAATGTAAAGGCATCTATTTCTCCCTTCAGCTTTCCCAGTGTGTGCCTCATATCTTGGGTCACTCAGGTTAGATGCATAAATATTTAGTATAGTTATTTCTTCTTGGTGCATTGACCCTTTTATTGATATATAATGACCTTCTTCATCCCTTATAACAGTTTTGCACTTAAAATCTATTTTGTCCAATATTAGGATTGCTACTCCAGCTCTTTTTTGGTTACTACTTACATGAGATATCTTTTTCCAGCCTTTCACTTTTAACCTGGTTTTGTCCTTACATCTGAGGTGAGTCTCTTGTAAACAGTATATAGATAGCTCATATTTTTTTATCCATTCTATCAGTCTATGTCTTTTGATTGGGTTGTCCAAGCCATTAACTTTCAATGTTATTACTGTAAACATTACTTACTTCATCCATTTTGACCTTTGGCTTTCTGTCATCATATCATAACTGGTCTGTCTTTTTGCCTTTTAATTTACCCTTCCTAATA
This sequence comes from Chaetophractus vellerosus, assembly GCA_004027955.1. Lineage (NCBI taxonomy): Eukaryota > Metazoa > Chordata > Mammalia > Cingulata > Chlamyphoridae > Chaetophractus > Chaetophractus vellerosus. Next base: position 1,155 of record PVKH010037385.1, on the reverse strand, counting down.
ATCTTTCCTACACTCTTCTCCAAGTCTTTTCACCTTGTTTTTTCCTTTCAGGATGCAGCACTCCCTTTAGTATCTCTTGTAATTCTGGTCTTTTGGTAACGTATTCTATATCTGTGAAGACTTTGAACTCACCTTCATTTTTGAAGGACAGCTTTGCTGGATACAGAGTTCTTGGCTAGAAAAAGATGTCTTTAAAATACTCTTTCAGTATTTTAAATACATATACCACTTTCTTCTCACCTTCAGGGTTTCTGATGAGAAGTCAGCATTTAATCTTATCGACTTTCCTTGTATGTGATGCTTTGCTTTTCTCTTGCTGCTTTCAGAATGCTCTCTTTATCTCTGATATTTGTCATTCTGAATAGTAGGTGTCTCAGGGTAGGTTTATTCAGATTTATTCTGTTTGGGGTGAATTGTTCTTCTTGGATATTGACATTTATGTCTTTCCTAAGGTTTGGGAAGTTTTCAGTCATTATCTCCTCAAATATTCTTTCTGCCTCTTTTCCATTCTTTTCTCCTTCTGGGGCACTGAATTTTTCCATTCTCTTCTCTTTCTGTTCTGTATTTTCCAGTTAAGATGTTCTGTCTTTGAAATAATTATTTCTGTCTTCAAGCATTTCAAATCTGTCTTATATGACTCTAATGCATTTTTTATCTCAACCATCAGGTCTTTCATTCCTGTTACTTTTCTTTGCAGACTTTCAAATTGTTCTTTATACTTACCCAGTGTCTTCTTATTAATCATATTTTCTTTCAATTCTTTAAATTGATTTAGGAGAGTTGTGACTATCACTGATTAATTGTCTTAAGTCCTGTATCTCTTCAGGATATTTGGTTTGTTCCTTTGGCTGGGCCATCTCTTCCTGTTTCCTAGTATTGCTTGTAATTTTTTGCTGATGTCTAGGCATCTGAATATGTTGGTGAATTTACTCTGAAGGCCAATTTCTCTCTCTTTCCTATTTTTTTTTCACAGCTCTTCTTTGATATTTGGTTCGACTTCTTCTAAGTCTATAAAATTTTCCAGCTTAGGTTACCAAAATCATACCCAGGATTCACTAATGGGGTGCAAATTTTCTCCCAGGGGTTAGAGTACAGAGTACTAACAGCAGTTTTTGTCCATGCAACTTCCAGACCAGCCATCAGATGGTGCTCATC
>PVKH010037384.1:0-11456 GCA_004027955.1 Chaetophractus vellerosus | reverse complement strand
ATCTTTGGCCTACCCAAATTAATACTACATAAGAATACTGCTTATGGGGAAAAAGTATAAAAAATGATGAGAAAAGATGCATCCCAAATAAGCATGGGAAGGATAGGGTGAAGTGGGAAAGGTGATAGAATCAGGGAAAGGCTGAAAGGGAGTTTTTAATTTTGTATATAGTATTTCAACAGTTTATTGATAGTTTACATAATGTAAGTTTCAACTGTTTAAAATGTAAAACTCAACGATTTTTAAATATCATACAAAGTTGTACAACAAATATCATAAATATTTTAGAAACTATCACTCCAAAAAAAATCTTGTATTCAATAACATTAACAATTATAATGTTTATTGTTAAAAGCAAAAGATATGACGCAAATGTAGTAAAATATTGCATGCATTTGTTGGTTGCATGAGTGTTACTTCAATTATTCTTTGCAGCATTTGTATATTTACACTATTTTGTTTAAAATAATCAAATAAAACCCACACTCATTAGAAAATATAAATACTCTCCTACCTGAAATACTTATGGTAGATTCTATTTTTCTGTTTGAATCCTGGTTGATACAACATATCTAATCTGTAATTGCCCAGAATTTGTCACCCTTTACGTCTCTTGTTGTGGGTTTTGATTTGTCAGAACTTGCCCTTTGGTTTTGGATAAAGCTCTTGATATGTGAGTCATGTCTCAATTGCACTCACTTCCTTCATTTCTTTCTTTTTAAATTGAGATACAAGGCATATGCTGTAAAAGCAAACTTATTCATTGGTTTTTAGAACATTTATAAACTATTCTGACCATCACCACCTAATAACTCTAATATTTTCACTTTGCCAAAATAAATCCCTTACCCATTAGCTGTCACGCTTCATCTTCCCCCAGCCACTGACAATCTTAATCTACATTAAATCTCTATGGATTTGACTACTCTGGTCATTTCATATGAATCAAACTCTATAATAGGCAGCATTTTGTATGTAGTTTCTTTACTAAGAATAATGTTTACCAAGTTAATCCATATTGTGATATGTATCATTACTTCAATCTTTTTTATTGCTGAATAGCATTCTACTGTATGAACAAACTACATTTTCAAGTGAATTTATAAATTGATGGATATTAAGGTTGTTTTCACTTTTTAGTTTTTATGTATAATGATGTTATCTGCATTCATGTGCAAGTTTTTGAGTCAATATGTTTTGAAATTTTTGGAGGATGTATATTATCCAAATATATATATAGATATATAGATCTATCAGTGAAATGTGCTGCATCTATATTTAATTTTTTGAATAACTATCAAAATGTTTTCCAAAATGAGTGTACCCACTAGCAAAGTATGAGTGTTACAATTTTGTCACCTCCTCTCCAACACTTTTATCTTTTTGATGATGGGAAACTTGGTGGGCTTGGGGTAGCATCTCATCATGGTTTCATTTGACTAATCATGATGAACATATTTTCATGTGCTTATTGGTCATTTGTATATCTTTTTTTGGAGAAATGTCTCTTCAAATCACATGACCATTTTAATTGAGTTATTTGTCTTTTTATTATTGAAGAGTTGAAAGAGATATGCCTTTCAATTTTTTCTCCCATTTTGTGTGTTGTATTTTCACTTGCTTTATGGTGTCTGTAGAAGTATATGTAATGGTTTGACAATTTTATCTAATTATGAATTCCAAAAATATAAATTGAATCATGCATGTAGACTGATCTCCTAATCTGGGCATGATTGAGGCATTAACTGCCACGTAAGTGGGACCTCGGTGGGTGTGGTCTCAAGTATAGAAGGCCAGGCAAAAGACAGAAGGAGCAGATTTGGAGAAGCAGATTTGAGAAGCAGTTCTTATGTTGGAGTGAGCCGTTCACCTGATAGTCTACAGCTGGCCTTGTGAATAGACACAAAGTGTAGAGAGCCTCATGGTCTACAGCTGAACTTGTGGAAGAAGCAGAAGCTAAGCCCGAAGAGAAACGCAGCCCTGAGAACAGAGGAACCCAGAAGCCTGAACCCTGGAGACGTCGGCAGCTGTCTTGCTCCAACACGTGGACTCTGGTATGAGAAGAAACTTATGCTTTGTGGCCTGGTAACTGTAAGCTTCTACCCCAAATAAATACCCTTTATAAAGACTGACCAATTTTTGGTATATTTCAAAAGGCACTCCTGTGGCTGACTGATACAGTATAAAAGATTTTAAGTCCAGGTATCCATTTTTTCTCTTCTGTTTCTTATGCTTTAGTTGTCATATTCAAGAAGACATTGCCTAGTTTAAAGTTACTTAGGTTTATGCATTCTTAGATCTAATAGTTTTAGAGTTTTAGCATGTACACTTCAGTCTTTGATCCACATTCAGTTAATTATTGAATTTGTGAAATAGGGGTTCAGCATCATTTTTTTATTTGTAGATATAGAGTTGTTTCAGCATTATTTTTTAAAAGACTATTCTTTCATCATTTAATTGTCTTGACACCCTTGCCAAAATTTACTTGACAATAAATGTAAGGATTTTTTATTAACACTTTATTCTATTCAATCGATACATATGTCTACTTTTATGCTAACTACATGTTTGATTACAGTAGCTTTGTAGTATTTTTGAAAATCATGAAGGGTATATTGCCCAATTTTGTTCTTTTTCAAGATTGTTGTGCCTATTCTGTATTCTGCAAGGGTACAATTCCACATGAATTTAATAACTAGCTTCTCAATTTCTGCCAAAAAAAAATGCATCTAAGATTTAATAAGGATTGTGTTAAAAGTATAGATGAATTTTGGGAAGATTGTCATCTTAACAATATTAAGTCTATCAATCTATGCATTATGGTTGTCTTTCCATTTCTTTAGACTTTCTCTAATTCTTTCAATGATGTTTTGTAGTCTTCAGTGTATAAGTATTACATTCCTTGTGTTTGTTTTATTACTAAGTATTTAATTCTTTGTGGTGAATTGTTTATACATAAATTTGTGGATTGTTCATTGCTAGTTCCTAGAAATGTAATTGGTTTTTGTATATTGATTTTGTATCCTGCAACATTGCTGAATTAATTAGCTCTAATATGTACATTTGATTCCTTAGGATTTTCTATATGGAAGGCAAATAGAGATCATTTTACTTCTTCCTTTCCAAGCTGGAATCAACTTATTATTTGTTTGCTAGTTTGTTTAGTTGTTCTGGCTAGAACCTCTACTATAATGTTAAATTGAAGCGATGTGTGGACATCCTGTTCTTGTCACTCCATTCTTCCTACTTTAAAGATTCTCTCTATTTTGACAGTTTGATTGTGACAGGTCCCCATCACGGATCTCTCTGGATCTACTTGGAGTTCACTGAGATTTTTGTATGTGTAGATTAATGGTTTTCATCAAATTGGGGAAGTTTTTATCCATCATTTCTTTAAATACTCTTTCTGCCCCCTTCTCTCTATCCTTACATTTTGGCACTCCCATCATGTTAAATGTTGATATACTTGATGTTGTCTTACTTTTTTTTGAGGCTCTGTTTATTTTTCTCCATTATTTTCTGTTCTTTTCCACAGACTTATAATCTCAAATGATCTGTCTTGAAGTTTACTGATATTTTCTCTGCTAACTTTAATTTATTTTTGAAAATTTCTAGTGATTTTTTTAAAATTTTGTTGTTTGTACTTTTCAACTCCAGGATATTGATTTGTGTTTTTTTAAAAAATCTCTTTTTTAATATTATACAATCGGTAAGAACTCATTCTCATAATTTCTTCTAGGTTTTTTTATACATGGGTTCCTTTAGTCTTTGAATATATTTGAAATTGCTGCCTTAAAATTTTTGTCTAGAAAAATCTAACAATCCTATGTCTGAGTTTCCTCAGAAATAGTTTCTATTGACTGTCTTTTGTTTGTTGGTTGTTTTTTTTGTTGTTTCCCGGTGCTGGGCCCATACTTTATTGTTTCTTTGCAGGGCTCATAAAGTTTTGTTGTTTTTGTTGAAAACTGGCCATTTAAAATAATAAAATGTAGCTCCTCTGGAAATTAGGTGTTCAACACCATACACACCTGGTGTGTGTTGTTTCTATTTGTTGTTATTGCTTCTGTTTGTTTGGTAACTTTACTTCTCTGACTCAATAAGTTCTGTGTTCTTTACCGTGTGACTCTTGAAGTCTCTGTATAGTTACCTTTGTGGTCAGCTAATGATTGGTCAAAGATTTCCTAAAGTGCCTTGAAACAATACATCAGCCTTTTCTGAGGGACTCTGTACGCATGTTGGCACATGCCTTCAATAGTGCATAAGTAGTTTGCAAACCTGCCTTAGCTTCTCCTTACTGCTTGAGAAATTCAAGGTCAGTGAGAAATGCATTATTAGGGCCTTTTTAGGTCTTTCCTGCACATGTGCACAGTCCTACACAAGGAATATGTTAGAGCTTTTCAAGACCCTGGAACAATTCCTTACTCCAGCATTTCTTGTGTGGTTTTTTTTTTGTTTGTTTGTTTAGCTTTTTGTTTGCCCTATTATTTCCAATGCAGGTAGATACAATGAAATTTCCACTGATTATTTTAGACAAATGTCTAGGGAAAAAGTTTTTGGCAATAAGTAACAACAGGTTTAAGTTACACCAAGGTCTTTGAGTTGGGGTCTCCAGGAAATTGCCTGAGAGGTTTGATAATGACAATTTTCTATGGATATGGTGTATGAGATGCTCTAAATCCATTCTGCCAACCTTAGAGTTTCCTAGGCTGTTGGGGTTTCATCAGCTTTTGTAATTGGAAGGATTTTCGTTTTCATGGTTACTGCAAAACTGGGGAAAAGAGATGGGAATAGGGCATCACAAGAAGCAGTGTTTGTATAAAATTTAGTCTGTTTTTCTAAAAAAATCACACCTCAGATTGTTGTAAGCTTTTGTTTAATTTCCAGAGTTCTGAAAAATTTTCTTATTTTAATAATTTTCCCAGTGTTTTGTTGCCTTTGTTAAGAACTGGATGCTCATAGAACTTTATTCTTGTTTCCCCCTGATATCACTCTCTTCATTTCCTTTAAAAGAGAAAATTTTATTTTATTTACTCAAGTATTTTTTTGTGTGACTGATCTTTTTACCAACATGACTAAATATAGAGATTTTAAATACAGAACCCATGCATTTTCCTAATTTTTTATTTTGTGCTTCTTTAATATTTTACTATCCTTTTAAGGAAATTTTTAATTCCCTTAAAATTTATTTTTCTAATAACTTAAAACTCAATTTTTATGTTTTTGTTAACCAAGACTACATACTAATATTAAAAATGTCGCTGAGAAATGTGTAGACACTGAATGCTCTGAGAAATGGTGGAATACAGGATTTATTATCAGTAGTAGTTAGAAATTTTGACTGAAGGAATGAAATATCTGACTAAATTATTTTCCATGGTCACCCAGAATCAAGTATTCATTAAAGTCAAGGTTTTCGGGCCATTCATTGACAGTTGCATAGAAGGTATCATTGAGAAATTGGACACTGAAATAAAAAATGTCATTTTTGCAATGCACTGAATAGCTTAAGAAAGATAATGACAGCCTGAAATCCTTATATTCTTGGATGAATGCAGACTAAAGCCCAGGGACTTTCTAGGATAGTTATAAAAGAATATAATAGTTGTTGTAGCCACAGGGCTTAGAAAGCAGGACATAAAACTTTGTTTTTGATTCCAAGTTTGTTTCTAAGGGTTAAAAAATAAGAACATTTAAAGTCACATTCTAGCCCTGAAGTTACTATAATCATCACGGGAATGTGAAGGAAATCTCAGTATATTGAGGTTACTTTGAATCCTCAAAATGCTACTGAACTATTGCTGTATCTAATAAGGCTTTTCCCACATTGTTTATGAATGAAAGAATCCTAACTTCATTGAAAGCGCAAGCCCTTTTCCATTTTCCCTACACTCACCATCTATAAACTTTCCCAAGACACAACTACAGTCACATATCTTTACATCCTAAGGACCAAGAACAATGTTAAACACGGAAGGAGAAGACTTAGACAACACACAGTTTCACAGCATAGCTAATTGTTTTGCAGTAAATGTGCAAGAATGGATTATGAACATACCAGATTAAATACAAAAGGACTTAATTTTATATTATGCCCAAATTATTTAATTATCTATGCAATTGCAAACAACTGGATATTTCATTTATAAGAAATGTCACTGAGAAAGATGAAAGCATTGAACCTAATATCCCTTCCTGATTCCTTATATAGATGATAATTTGACAAGGAAATATTGAATATTGAAGTATTGAATATTTTTGTACAGTGACTTCTATCTAACATTGATTCTTGGGTGCAGGATATACCTAGTGGTCCACCAATCAGAATAAAATTTTGTGTATTTTAGGTGATTAATGAATTTTTGACAAAGTACAAATTCACAATATCTAATTTGAATTACTTGATTATTTATTGAGGGCAGAGTTGGAACAGATATCTTAGTAACTAGATAAATCCTCCTGTTATTTTTCTGGACCATAAAATAAAAGGCTAATTTAATAGGAAAGGCTATGATAAATCTTTCAATTTCCTCCTTCTTTTTAAAATAATAAACCCAAAAGAATACTACCTCACAAGGAAACCAAAGAAATTAGTTCTAACATCTAAGACTAGAAAGATGTATGGTATTGACTTAAAAAGCAACATTTACTTTTAACTCTACAGATTTCTTAGCATAAATACATCTTAATTCAAATGGCTAGTACAAAATTCAGTCATATCATTCAAATCACTATAGCTCTTGGTTAAAAATATTTAACTTGGAATTGTTGAATGTCTATTTTTTCCAGTAAATTAAGCAAAGTATACTAGAATTGATTTATTTATCATGTGCTGCAAAGAAGTATATATTTCTTATTTCATCAAAGTATTATTTGATGTACTACTTTTATAGTGCCTTCATAACTTTGCCACAAATTTAGTGGCTTAGAAAACACAAATTTTTATCTCACAATTCTACAGTTTAGAGGTCCAGTTGGACCCATTATTTTCTGACAAGGGTGAAAGGCTTCCAACCTTGAGTGAGTTCCAAAATGAGAAATTTCTCTGTTTCCTGTGGCATTCATTCAGCTTCAACACTCTATCCTTTAACTTAGGATATCCAAAGTTGCAAAGGTCGGGGCTGGCTGTAGCTTAATTGGTAGGGCGCCGGTTTACCACATGGGAGGCCCCGGCCCCGGTTTGTATATCTGATATAATAAGCTATAAAATAAGCTATGACCAATGTTTCTAAATCAAGAGTAGGGGTCATATTTGAGAGTATGTTAAAGCAAGCCCTGAGTATGGGAGTGGTATGAATAGCTTATTTTATCAACATACCTACTCTGGCTAAGATGTCACTTTTCCCTTAGTCAACAACTGCATGTGCCTATGAATAAGTGACTGAATGTTGAGACTAATTTTTAGAAAAATCTGTAAAAAAAGCCATTATAATCTAGCAGTGAATTGCCACAACATTTCAGCTTGACCCTGGGAAGTAATTAGAGGACAATGGAAGAGAAAACTTCTCCAAGGATGAACACCTTGAAATTATATATTATTTTCCATGCTTGGTAAAGAAAAGTGATGGCCCAATGTAAAGATTCAGGCTGATTTATTGGTATTTGCTAAACCATTTTAAATTTGTCTTAGAAGTAACAAAATTGGGGAAATGATGATTCAAATAATTGGGGAATATTTTATCGATCAACTTCTTGTTGTGTACATAGTGTGGGCTAAGGTATATTTGTCTCATGTTCAGCAAAAGAATTAATATAAAAGAGAATTTTAATAAATTAGGTACACAACCTACTTCTTCAAACAGCCTAATATTTACTTATTAGGCTCATAAAAATCAGCCATGCTGGTAGGAATGTAATAGATGAATATGCCTGACAACTTACATTAAGCTTCACCAAGCTTGGCCTGGTTATTACCGGTGACAATAACCTAACTTATTAAAAAAATGACCAAACATGATAGTAACATGCACTGAAAGGTCTGATCAGGCACTGATGGAATATTGAATACGCTGAATTCTCCCCATCATGAAAGGACCAGTATTTTTTTTTCCTAACTGGGAGAAGACACTAAAACTAATATATTATTTCTTTTCCTGCCTGTCATGGAGAAACATCAGTATCTCTGGCCTGGAAGAATGTATTATACATTGTCATGGCAACCACCAACACTGAAATTCTTCTGAACTAAAAATTCACTTTACAGTAAAATCAACACATTGACTTTGGACTTCTATCTTCTAAAATTGGAAGTCAACAAATTCTTGTTATTTAAGCCAACAACTTTTTAGTATTTTTCATAGCAGCTCAGGAAAGCTAAGACAGGAAAAAAATATGATCTTGAGAAATAAAAAAATGAAACTGAAAGGCACACATAACTAACTGCCTTCCACTGGTTTCCAGAAAATATAGCCATAATAGAAAATAATTAAATAAATAAATCTATAATAGACCAATGTATGTGGAAATACTGTATTACTATATATACACTACATAATTTTGAAAATTAGAATGTCAAAATACTTTCTTATGCATAGTATCAGCTCAAAAGCAATAACTGATCAGCTGAAGCAGTCATCCCAAATCCCACAAAATTGAAAAATGAACAAAAATAAGAGAGGAATGAAACTTTTGACTAAAGCAGATTTATTATTTTTGTAGTTTTGTCTTGTGTTAACTGAGTAACATGTAACATTGATATAAAAATAAATTTTAAAAATTTTTAAAAAGAATGTGAAATAAAAACATTGTTTAAAGATGTGAAAGGATTTGCCACCTGAAGATATTCTCCACCAGCAATGATAAAGGAAGTTCTTAAAGCTGAAAAGAAAGAATTCTAGATGGAAATCCACATGTACAGGAAGGAATTGAGAATGCCAGAGCTTGAAAATATGTTGATAAAAACTATTGTAATATATTTTCTTAAAATGATCAATATCAATTGAATAGGCTTCATGTAGCCCATGCTTTGGCCTTTGCCTAAATCCAAATTATCCAATATGCCCTCCTAAACTGTACAACTTAACCAAAAGTATGATAAAATCTTACAATCACCAGTAACTAGAGTAATAAACACCAATTTTCCATTCATGTAAATCTCATTCTAAACTTTTGTCATTGCAAGTGATGTGATCCACACAGATGATTAAATGGACAGTTTAAGTGTGAAGAGAAACTTCACAGAAAGAGAAAATCCACGATGAATGTGAAAATATTAAATGAATATGTTGGCAGACCAAAACAGTGACTACAAGAAGTACAGTAAAAATATGAAAGGAACATGGAAAATCAGTCTTGGAAAAACAGTCATTATGGATAGAGGATGGGAAATTGAGAAAGGAAGAAAGAAAGAGAAAGAAAGAATGAGGGAAAGAGGGAGGGAGAGAGGGGAGAAGGAAGGAAGGAAGGAAGGAAGGAAGGAAGGAAGGAAGGAAGGAAGGAAGGAAGGAAGGAAGGAAGGAAGGAAGGAAGAAAGGAAGGAAGTCATTCTTTTGGAAATGGCATAGTGTAATGTGAAAAAACAAGAAGAAATGTGACAGATTGAATCATGTCCTCCAAAAAGATATATTCAACTCCTAACCCCTGGTCCTGTGGGTGTGAACTCATTTGAAAACGTTAAGGCCAACTTGAATTAGTCTGTCCAAGCCACAAGAGGAGACAGAAATATACAGAAGGTAATGGGATAGAGGCAGACATTTATTGTCAGCAAGGCACCACCAGAATGCTACAAACTTTGGGTAAAGCATGTTCTTAACAACACCTTGATTTTGGACTTCTATCTTCCAAAACTGGGAACAAACAAATTCCTGTTCTTTAAGCCTACTAATTTGTGGTATTTTTCAGAGCAGCTCTGAAAAGGAAATAGTTTATGATCTTGATAAATAAAAGATGAATGAAACTGAAAGGCACACATTACCTCCCTGCAACAACTCCCAGACAATGTAACCGTGACAGAAAGTAAACTCATTAGAAGACATAAAAAGGTAATAATAAATTATAAATTGATTAGCCATCTCAAACTGCCAATCTTGTTGGCAGAACGCACAGACATAAGTTTCTACTTTACATAAAGCTATTTTATTTTTACAGAAAAATTAGTGTAAAAAACAAGAGGATGAAAATACCTCCAAACAAACAAAACAGAAAGCAGAAGAATGATAGCACATCTTTAAAAATTTAATTAATGTCCTTGGTATTATGTAAAAAAAAATCAGAAATTTAAAAAATAGCAATAGAAATACAAAGAAATTTGAAAGTAATGAAATAAGAGTTTGCTGAATTCAAGAAAAAAGACAAAAATATATTATAAATAAAGACAAAATTACAAAAGGCATACTAAAAGTAGATTTAAAAAAATAATTGTGGACATTGGGGAAAAAAACATAAAATGAACCAAAAAAATGAAAATTAAATCAATAATGAAGAGTGCCATGGATAAAGTGGTTAAATTGGAAAACTAGAACGGGAACATGTGTGGTATTATTTTAACTATACGTCTCCAAGCAAAAGGCAAATGTAGAGAGAGAGTAAAAGTCAGAAGTGTGGTGGCCTTTTGAGTCTACTTCTCTGGGTGCATTGGAAATGATCCACACACAATTTGTGGGTTCTGGGGCATCTTTTGGTTCAGAAATTTGTCTCCAGGGGAACCTTACCACCAAAATGAGCCCTGCAGGGAATAGCAGATAGAGGAAACAAAAGGAGTGTTAAAAATACTTAGAGGTAAATCAGAAATAGAACAGGTTAACAACCCTGGAGGAGGAAAAGGAGAATAGAAGCTTTATCCTGGGGATGAAATTAGTACATAAATAGTGCAAAACAAAAAATTGTACAATATACTAAGGGTAAAAATCAGATGACGAAGGACTGAAAATGCCTGATTAGTTAATGATAAGCTATGATAAGTGTTTAAATAGGTTGAAACAAGTGTCAAAATGGAGCATTAGCACAAAGCCATTGACAAGAAAGCCCTAGGCTAAAGAGAAAACCTGAGCCCAGAATAAACACATCTAGAAATCAGATATCAAGACACTGGTAAAAATTACAAGACATGCTAAGAAACAGCAAGATACGGCCCAGTTAAAGGAATAAATTAAACCTTCAGACCAGATACAAGAATTGGAACAGCTCATTATAGATGGTCAAACAACACTTAAAAATAAATTCAATGAGATGGCTAAAGAGACTAAGGATATTAAGAAGACACTGTGCCTTCTAACAAAAAATGTGGAGAAGATATGGGAAAGGTGTATATTTTATTCTTAGAAAAATGCTAAATGACACATAAACAACAAATTTCTTTGTCAGTTATACTGCTTTTCTCTGAGGCTTCTCTGAAAGTACAAGTGAAAAACTTTTGTGAGGAGCAAGGCAAGTATTAATAAGTTCAACCTGTCAATTAATATAACCCTTGTGAGAAGATAAAGATGGGACACAATCAAGTGACCTGTCAGAGAGGGTCTTTT
>PVKH010037383.1:0-11465 GCA_004027955.1 Chaetophractus vellerosus | reverse complement strand
CATTCTATGTTTAACTTTTTGTGGAACCTGAATTTTTAATATTGGTGACAAATCCTATTTTAAAAAATCTTAAGTAAACCAAATATGACTGTGAGGTACAAATTTACAACCTATGTGTAGGATCCAACTGCCGTATAATTCATCATCCCATGGAGCCTTACACATTTTAGGCCTTCATTAAATACTGGTTGAATGCCTGGAATTTTGAAAAACAAGTTTCTCTGAAGCATATATACCAATACTAACTTATAAAAGTGTTTGGACAGGGGAGTGGGTGTAGTTCAGTGTTTGAGTGCCTGCTTCCCATGTATGAGGTCCCAGGTTCAATCCCTGGTACCTCCTAAAAAAAATATTTAGAGAAAGGAAATTTAAAACATAACTTCCTGTTCCCATATTTAACAATCTAAGATTAGAGAGGCAAGAAGAAACTTAAACACCATAAACATATTATATAGGGCTAAACTGCAGGCAGGGTTGATTAAGGAAGCAGCAGTTTTATCAGTTAGCTTATGCTACTTTTATCTTTCCTTATAAGCTTGACTATCTTGCTATGCAGGAAATAGACCATTTGATTTTCCTCTCTATTTCTCTTCTGACTACATTTTTCTGATCCTAGAAGGAAAAATAATATCTGCAACTAGATACTCAATTAAGGTAGCTTTGACATTATTTTAACCTTTGCTGCTCTTACCCCATATTGCCTTCCCTATTCCTGTTAGGACTGACCTTATTTTGCTTTCTTTCCCACTGGCCTCTGGAAAGTCAGGGATTCCAGCTTTCCTAAACAAGAGCAACATCAACATTTGTAAAGTAGAGAGGGATTGTGTGTGAAGTCTTGAAGGATGTATTCTTTTTTTCATTTTAAAAACAATTTATTGAAGTATACCATTCATACATGAACATACATAAACAATAAATGTATAGTAAAAGTTGTGAACTTACAAACCAAACATGCAAAACATCATACAGGGCTCCCATACATCACCCCACCACAAACACCTTGCCTTGTTGTGAGTCATTTGTAACAAATTATGAAAGCATATCGTCAAAGTATTACTACTAACTATAGTCCATATCTTACATTTGGTGTAGTTTCCCCCCAACCTACCCTATTTTTTTGTTCATAAACCATATAATTTATCTAAAGTGTACAACCAATGGCATTTGGTACAATCACCGAGCTGTGCATACATCGCATCAATCAATATTAGAGCATTTTCATTACTCCAAAAAAAGGAAAACAAAAAACAGACCACCATCATACCCATATGTTAGTGCTACTAATTACAAACCCTACGATGTGCTTTCACCATTTCTATTCATTTCCAAACATTTCCAAACAATTTTTTACCAATAAACCTCAGCTTTCCATTCTCTAACCACATCCTATTTTCTGGTGACTTATACTCTTGGCCATTAACTCCATGAGTTTGCTCATTTTGTTCGGTTTATGATAGTGAAATCATACAACATTTGTCCTTTTGTGCCTGGCTTGCTTTACTCAACATAATATCCTCCAGGTTCATCTATGTTGCCATATGCTTCATGACGTGATTTCTTCTTACAGCTGAGTAATATTCCACCATGTGAATTTATCAGTTTGTTTATCCATTCATCAGTTGATGGACACCTGGGTTCTTTCCATGTTTGGGCAATTGTGAATAACGCCATTATGAACATCGGTGTGCAGGTGTCTGTTTGAGTTACTGCTCTCAGTAGGGGTATTGTTGGGTCACATGGTAGAGCTATATCTAACTTCCTTAGGAACCACCAAACAGACTTTGATAGTGGCTGTACCATTCTACATTCCCACCAACAGTGAATAAGCATTCCTATCTCTCCACATCCTCTCCAACACTTGCAGTTTTCTATTTTGTTAATAGTGGTCTTTCTAGTAGGTGTGAAATATCTCACTGTAGCTTTGATTTGCATTTCCTTGATAGTCAGTGATGTTGAACGTTTTTTCATGTTTTTTTTTCCATTTGTATTTATTCTTTAGGAAAATGTCTATTCAGGTCATTTACCCATTTTGTAATCAGGTCAATTGTCTTTTTATTGTTGAGTTGTAGGATCTCTTTTTATATTAGACCCTTGTCAGATGTGTAATTTCCAAATATTTTCTCCCATTGGGTAGGCTCCCTTTTTAACCTCTTCACAAAGTCCTTTGAGGCACAGAAGTGGTTAATTTTGAGGAGGTCCCATTTATCTATTTTTCCTTTTGTTGCTTGTGCTTTGGATGTAAGATTTAAGAGAACCCCCACCTACTACAAGTTCTTGTAGATGTTTCCCTACATTATCTTCAAGGAGTATTATGGTTCTGGCTTTTATGTTGAGGCCTTTGAAACATTTTGAGTTGATTCTTGTAGAGGAAGTGAGATAAGGGTCCTCTTTCATTCTTTTGGTTATGGATATCTAGTTCTCCCAGCACCATTTGTTGAAGAGACTGTTCTGTCCTAGAAAAGTGGACTTGGTAGGTGTAGCCATTTGATGTAATTATGAATTCCAAAAACCCATATTGAATCATGCTTGTAAACTGATCTGTTCATCTGGGCATGATTAAGTTATGATTAGGGCGTTGACTGGGCCATGTCAGTAGGGCGTTGAGCCCCACCCCTTGGTGGGTGGGGGAATCGAATATAAAAGGCAAAGGACAGAGGGAGCAGATTTCAGAAGCAGTTTTTTTTTTTTAAAGATTTATTTTTTATTTATTATACATTTCCCCCTTTTTGCTTGTTCTTGCTGTGTTCATTTTTCTCTGCATTCCTCTGTGTCTGCTTGTCTCCCCCTGCTGGGGCGACCTGCTGAGTCAGCTCACCGGCGGCCCACCTACTCATGGGGGATTGCCCTTCCTCACGGGGGCTTGCCTTTGTCTGTGGCAGCGTGCCCCGCCCGCATTGGCTTTTGCCTTCTCGAGGCGGTCCGCCCGTTTGAGGAGGCCCGGGGACCGAACCTGGGGCCTCCCATGTGGTAAACCGGCACCCTACCAACTGGGCTATACAGCCGGCCCTGAGAAGCAGTTTTTGAGAAGCAGTTTGGATGTTGGAAAGAAGGCCCCAGGAGAGGAGAAATGAGCCATTTTCCTGATAGTCTGCAGCTGGCCTTGTGGAGCAAAGCAAAGCCTAGAGAGCCTCATGGTCTACAGCTGAACTTGTGGAGGAAACAGAAGCTAAACCTGGAGAGAAACGCAGCCCCGGGAAAAGAGGCACCCAGAAGCCTGAACCCTGGCAAACATTGGCAACTGTCTTGCTCCAACACATGGCAATGGACTTTGGTGAGGGAAGAGACTTACGCTTTGTGGCCTGGTAACTGTAAGCTTCTACTCCAAATAAATACCCTTTATAAAAGCCAACCAATTATTGGTATATTGCAAAGGCACCCCTTTGGCTGACTAATACAGTAGGTTTATAACAAATCAATTGACCACAGAGGTGAAGGTCTATTTCTTAACTCTCAATTCTATTCCATTGATCAATGTGTCTATCTTATGCCAATACCATGCTGTTTTGACCACTGTAGATTTATAATACACTTCAAGGTCAGGAAGTGTGAGTCCTCTGACTTCACTCTTCTTTTTTAGGATGTTTTTAGCTATTCAAGACTGCTTTCCCTTCCAAATAAATTTGGTAATTGACTTTTCTATTCATGTAAAGTAGGCTATTGGAATTTTTATTGATATTGCATTGAATCTATAAATCAGTTTTGGTAGAATTGACATGTTCACGAAGTTTAGTCTTCCAATCCACGAACACAGAATATCCTTCCATTTGTTTAGGTCTTTTAAAATTTCTTTTAGCAGTGTTTTATAGTTTTCTGAATATAGATCTTTTACATTCCTGGTTAAATTAATTCCTAGATATTTGAGTCTTTTTGTTGCTATTGTAAATGGATTTTTTTCTTGATTACCTAAGTTTGCTCATTACTAGTGTATTGAAACAGTACTGGTTTTTGCATGTTTTGAAGGGTTTTTTATCAAGAAAGGATGCTGAATTTTGTCAAATGATTTTTTGGCATCAATTGGGATGGTTATGTGGATTTTTCCCTTAGATTTGTTAATGTGGTGTATTACATTAATTGATTTTCTTATGTTGGACCACTCTTGCATACCACTTGATCAGGTTGTACAATTGTTTTTATATGCTGTTGGATTCGATTTGCAAATATTTTGTTGAGAATTTTAATTTAATTTAATTTTGTTGAGAATTGCACCTATGTTCATTAGAGAGATTGTTCTGTAATTTTTTTTTTTTTTTTTTTTTGTAGTAACTATCTGGCCGTGGTATTAGGGTAATGTGGGCTTCATAAAATGTGCTGGGTAATTTTCCCTCCTTTTCAATTTTTTTGGGAGAGTTTAAACAGGATTGGTATTAATTCTTCTCAAAAGGTTTGGTAGAATTCACTTATGAAGCCATCTGGTCCTGGATTTTTCTTTGTTGGAAGATTTTTGATGACTGATTCAATCTCTTTATTTGTGATTGGTTTATTGAGTTCCTGTATTTCTTGTAGAGCCAATGTAGGTTGTTTGTGCATTTCTAGGAATTTGTCCATTTCATCTAGGTTGTCTAATTTGTTGGCATACAGTTTTTCATAACATCCTCCTATGATCCTTTTTATTTCTGTGGAGCCAGTCATAATGTCCCCCCTTGCATTCCTGATTTTATTTGCATCTTCTTTCTCTTTTTCTTTGTTAGTCTTGCTAAAGGTTTGTTGATTTTATTGATTTTCTCAAAGGACCAGCTTTTGGTTTTGTTGACTTTCTTTTTTTCTTTTTTTCTTTTCCTCAATTTCATTTATTTCTGCTCTAATCTTTGTTATTTCTTTCCTTCTGCATACTTCGGGATTGGTTTGCTTTCTTCAGTTGTTCACTTAGATCTTTGCTTTTACCTCTTTCTTCTTTTTTAAATATAGGCATTTGGGGCTATCAATTTCCTTCTCAGCACTGCCTTTGCTATATCCCATAAGTTTTGATAAGTTAGGTTCTTGTTTTCATTTGTCTTGCAATATCTTGCAAATTCTTCTTTGACCTACTGATTGTTTGGGAGCGTGCTGTTTAGCCTCCATATGTTTGCAAAATTTCCCCTTTCCTGTCTGTTATTGATTTCCAGATTCATTCCATTATGATCAGAGAAGGTACTTTGTATAATTTCAGTCTTTTTAAATTTATTGAGTGCAGTGTTGTGCTCCAACATATGTCTATCCTGGAGAAAGATCCATGAGTACTTGAGAAGAATATATAACCTACTGATTTGGGGTGCAATGTTCTGTATATGTCTGTCAGGTCCAGCTCATTTATCATATTGTTCAAGTTCTCTGTTTCCTTGTTGACCTTCTATCTAGTTCTATCTATTCACGTGAGTGGTGTGTTGAAGTCTCTAACTACTATTGTAGAGACGTCTATTTCTCTTTTCAGTTTTGCCAGGGCTTGACTCGCATATTTTGGGTCACCCTGGTTAGCTGCATATTTGTAACTGTTACTCCTTCCCAGTGGATTGTCTCTTTTCTTAATATATAATGGACTTCTGTATCTCTTATCACTTTTTTGCATTTCAAGTCTGTGTTGTCTGACACTGATATAACTACCCTTGCTCTCTTTTGGTTACTATTTTGTGTGAAATGTTTTTTTCCAACCTTTCACTTTCAGTCTACTTGCATCCTTGAGTCTAAGGTGAGTCTTCGGCAAAAGCATATGGATGGCTCATGTTTTCTGTGGGAGCTCTTTGGTTAAAACATCTTTGAAACAGTTTAGGACCTACTTTGCTGTGCAAGCAGAAAACTGCTGTGTAGGCGGAAAACCGCTGCTATCAGTTCCTGCGGGAAAAAAGTAGGAACATTCTTGTTTTGCTCTGTTACTTAGTTAGGACCTTCCGCCTCTCCATTGTCTCCTGTGCAGCATGGAATTCTCTGAGCCCCTGTAAGTACACACTAACCTTGCGCTTTGTGAAAAAGAGAATAAAAACCATGACGGGAGTCAGCAAAGAAGAATAGCTCCTTTAGCTGTTCTCCCCCGCACCTCTCTCAACCTCAGTGTTCAGAGTAATTCACTGCACCGCCGCCGACTCTGCTGGACAGATCTCTGCAAGACTTTGCAGGACAGATTCCTGCAAGTGGTGACCCCGACGTGACTCGGACCAATGGCACAAGTCAGCATGTTAAGGAGCTGCTACATTCATCCAGATCGAAACGGAAACTACTCACCCCAAGGTAAGGGAGCAGCAACGCCCGCTGGGGGTAGTTGCCTATGCGTCTAGATTCAGTGAGGGGGCATTTTCTAAATCTTTATGGGACCGAGACTTTCTAAAGAACAAGATATTTTTGTAGAAACGATACAACAACTCTTAAAGGCAGCTGATTGCACAGTTTGAGAAGGCCAGCTGCTCTCCCTATTGCAAACAGTTCAAAATTATTGCCCTTGGTTTCCTGAAAGAGGAACTTTAGATTTAGAGCTATGGGAGCAGGTAGGAAAAAATCTAAAGACAAAATATGAGCAAGGAGAAAAATTTCCCACCTCTACCCTAATGACCTGGAGCTTAGTAAAAACAGCCCTGCATTCACTATATATGTCCTTTTGTCCCATGGCTCCCTCAGAGGAGCTCTTCTCAGTTAAAGACCCTGTATCCCCTGAAAAGGAAGAAACACCACTCCCACTGGTCTTTTTTAAGAATCAAGAACCTTGGCCGGTTATGGAAAAATGTTGGCTGCCTTGTAAACCTGCAATTAAATCCTGGCTTAGTCGTGATGGCAGCCAGACTCCCCTGCCAACCTGACTCTAAAACACTGTTTCTAGTATAGCATGCTACCAGGTATTTGAAATAAAGAAAGGTTGTGTTTGTATATAACCAAATTGAATCATTATTCTGATAAGTTTGTTTAGTGTTAATGGTAATTGTGTGTTGTAAGAAGTTTGATTTGGTAACTTATGTATGTAAGATATATAGAATGTGTTTTTATTATTAAGGAAAAAGAAAGTAATTTTGTCCTAAGATAAAGTGACTAGTTGTTAAGAAAAAGTGAAATGTGGGACAAAACCTGAATGAATACAGGAAGTGCAGAAGGTTTGTGGAAAGGAATTTTTGTGGTTAAAGTTAAGTAAGATTTAATGGGTCTATCTATAAAGTTTTAAAAGCCTTGTATCAGAGAGCAAAATGATGTGAAACTAAAATTTTGTTCTTTCACTGTTAACATACAGTTTCTCAAGTCGTCTGTTTTAGTAAAAGTTTATAAAGAGTTTCTCTCCTGAATAATCAGTATACAAAGAAGAAAGTCTGTTTTATCAAAATAGCTTGAAGAAAGTCTGTTTTATCAAAATAGCTTCTTGTACTTTAACCTTATCATCTCCTTGGTTGCTTAACAGAAACAAGTCTTATCACTTTTAAAGGAACTTAATGTTCAAACCTGCTTTCTCAAAGTCAAATCCTGAAAAGTATCTTTTTATTTCAAACTGTTGCAAAAGATTTGTTCTTTTACTTAGGAAAAAAGTGAAGTGTTGAAAATAGTTAAGTTCATTTAATATGTTATAAATTAAATAAAGTGTTTAAAACTGTTATACAATTAAAAGGAATTTTCTAATTATAATTAAAGTTGTATAAGTAAAATGTTCATATAAATACTTAAAGAGTATATAAAATTCCTGGAAATTTAACAATGTTTCAGCATAATATGAAATAAAAGTATAATGTTGTTGATCATAGTTTTAAATATTTTTTAAAAAAATTAGTATGTGTCACAAAAACAACCTCTCCACCTGAAAATCAAAAGGCAGATGCTTTAACTCGTGTTCATCTGATTTACCCCACCTCTGCTAAAGAAGCAGCTCTATAGCTGCAGAAAGAGAGCGGCCACTGGGGGCTGCCAGGCATAATGCATAACAGTAAAGTATGGTAAATTAAAATAATACCACTGCGATATGCAGCAGTCCCAAATATTGTTAGTTTATTGCAAGAAATTAATATTCAGTTATGTCACTATCACTTTGTTTTAGATCTTGCTAATGCTTTCACTGCCTTCCATTAACAATCAAGAGCCCCAAACTAGATGTTAATAGAATATCACACGTAACACTAGTATCCCTTGTAACCCTACAGGCCAAGCCATCATTGAAAGAACTCACCAAATTCTCAAAACTCTCATTAAAAAACAAAAAAGGGGGAGTATGGATACCTCCCCTAGAAATACAATAGCCCTAGCACTATATACTTTAAATTTTGATAAAGATGGCCTCTCTGCAGCTGAGAAACATTTCTCCCCTCATCAGGAGAGTCATCAAACAGGAGCCAAAATTCTGTACAAGGAAATGTTAGGAGATGAATCCTGGGAGGGACTCTGTGCCCTAATAACCTGGGGGTGAGGGTATGCGTGTGTGCTGACTCCAACAGGCCCCCGGTGGCTGCCAGCAAGGAACGTGAAGCTATAGCGTGAGCTGGAAAGAGCACCTGTTCAACCCAGTACCACAGATGGAGAAGATGATGATGGAGGAACAAAGGAACTCCCAGACACAACCTTGCCGTAACACTATCCAAGCTCGGGGAGTAATTTAGGGAAGTCTTAAACAATTACACCAAAAGACTACTGAGGTGCTCTCTCATACTGGGGTGCCACTCTCCCCTGAAAGTAAGTTTCTTGCGTATTTAGCTGTAGTAGCATGGCTCCCGGTTAATTTAACTCGCCCATGGGAAGGCTCCTCAGGGATAGCTCAATTCAATAAAGCCCTTTTGCTTATTTGACCTAGAAGATTCATTGGTACACTTATTACTTTCCTTATTTCAGTCATTATCATAGCTGCCACTGCCACCACTGTGGCAGTCACCTTAACTAACTGCTAGCACTGTCCAAACTGCTCATGTTGCTAATCAAATCATGACCAATGTCGCCAATGAACTTTTAACACAAACTCATATCGATAATAACATTCTTACCAAACTGGATGCATTAGAAGCATCTATTCTTTGGATAGGCGAAAAACAACAAGCTCTGCTTACCAGACAAGATTTGCATTGTAACTGGGAACATGTAAAAATTTGAGTCACTCCTTTACCTTGGAACAGTTCCCAGCTTTCCTGGGAACAAGTGAAAACCCACTTACAAAGGGTCTTCTCCCATCTACAGGGGGAAGGTGTTTGCTTTCCAGCAACGTTTGGACCATCAATTATCTCAAATACAAATTCTTACGCAACAAAACGTGTTTCAAACACTCAATGATAATCTACAATGGTTAAATCTGTCTAATTGGTTCCATGGCTTAAACATAAAAGTCTGGGTAATATCTCTCATTGGAATAATCATACTTCTTGTTTTGCTGTCAATCCTTAGGTTAATCTATCAGGCCCTCTCTCAAGCTCGTCACGCTGAACAGAAATTCATCGCCTTGGTCGCTGCCTCATCCAACCCACTTTCCACTGCTGAACGTCTAAAACAACAAAACAATAAAGGGGGAGATGTGGGAGCTCTTTGGTTAAAACCCCTTTGAAACAGTTTAGGGCCTGCTTTGCTGCGCAAGCAGAAAACTGCTGTGTAGGCGGAAAACCGCTGCTATCAGTTCCTGCGGAAAAAAGTAGGAACATTCTTGCTTTGCTCTGTTACTTAGTTAGGACCTTCCGCCTCTCCATTGTCTCCTGTGCAGCCTGGAATTCTCTGAGCCCCTGCACGTACACACTAACCTTGTGCTTTGTGAAAAAGAGAATAAAAACCATGACGGGAGTCAGGAAAGGAGAATAGCTCCTTTAGCTGTTCTCCGCCTCACCTCTCTCAACCTCAGTGTTCAGAAGAATTCATTGCACCGCCGTGGACTCTGCTGGACAGATCTCTGCAAGTGTTTGCAGGACAGATTCCTGCAGTTTTCATATCCATTCTGTAAGCCTATGTCTTTTGATTGGGGAGTTTAACCCATTAACACTCAATGTTATTACTGGAAAGGCATTGCTTATTTTGGCCATTTTATCCTTTGGCTTTGATATATCATATCTTATTTTTGTCCATCTTTTTACCTTTTTGGTTATAGTCTTCACTTCTACACTTTACTCTAAGCCCCTCTCTCTTCTATTTTCTCTTCTGGATACAGAATTCCTTTTAGTGTTTCCTGCAGATCTGGATTCTTGTTTATGAAATCTCTTAGTTTCTGTTTATCTGTGACTATTTTAAGCTCACCATCATATTTGAAGGACAGTTTTGCTGGATGAAGAAATCTTGGCTGGCATTTTCACTCTTTCAGTATCTTAATTATTTCATACCACTGCCTTCTCACCTTCATTGCTTCTGAAGAGAAATATGTGCTAAGTCTTATTGGATGTCCCTTGTATGTGATGTTGCGCTTTTCCCTTGCTGCTTTCAGAATTTTCTCTTTATCTTTACAATTTGGCATTCTGAACATTATGTATCTCTGTAGTCTATTTATTTGGATTTATTCTAATTGGAGTATGCTGTGCTTCCTGGACATGTATTAATTCCCATAAAGTCTGTTATTTCTCTATCCAAGGTTTCACTTTTTTCTTTGTGTTCACTCAGTGTCTTCTTAATGTCTTTTATTTCTTTAGCCATGTTGTCATTCAATTCTACGATTTAATTTAAGAGATTTGTATGAACTTCATTGATTAGCTATTTCAAGTCCAGCGTCTCATCTGGAGCCTTGATCTATTCCTTTGCCTGAGTCATATCTTCCTTTTTCTTAGTATGGCTTGTAATTTTTTGCTGGTGTCTAGGCATCTGATTCTGATGCTGAGTTTACTTTTATGTTCAGTTTCTCTCTCTTGCCTAGGGATTTACTGATAAATAGCTGCGTGCTACCACTGTTCTTTGGCTCTTGGTTCAACTTGTTCTAGAATTTAGGATTGCCCCTGTTTAACTTCTCAAACCAGTGCTAAGGACCCAGTAATGGGGTGCAGGCCAGTTTCCAAGGGCCTTGGAGAGGGGAACAGTGAAGGCACCTGCTTTCCTCTTTTATTTATTTTTCCTTTTTGTGCACTTTTCTGGTCTGGCCAGCAGATGGTGCTCTTTGGAAGCCCTCTGCTCAAACCCCAGGTGCTAGCAGGGAATGCATTCAGTGTAGCTCTGTGGGCAGATGGGCAGGCCATACAGAAGCAATAGCCTCAGGGCTGGCCAATCCTCACAAACTTTTTAAGGAGCTGTTCTCCTCCCTTGGCTGGCTGGGCCCTCCCTCCCTCTGCCTCCTCAACAACCAGCCCAGGGCAGTAGGGAGGGTTTGAGAAGGCAAATTATCTTTAGCTCCCTGCTGGCTCTCAGTGCAAACATGGGGTCTGGAAATGTGCGACCCCTCCAGTGCAGCAGACCAAGTTCACTTGCCAAAATCTGAATTTGCTGTAGGCTGTTTCCCTCCCTCTCCCCTTTCTTGGGGAAAAGGACCCCTGCAAGTCCCTCAATTTGCAGCCACTGCAGTCCACAGCTGCTGTAGTCTGCAGACTGCTATTTGCTCTGAAGGTGGGGGAATGGGTGCCTGCTGCTGCTTCTGCAGCTTTACT
>PVKH010037382.1:0-11468 GCA_004027955.1 Chaetophractus vellerosus | reverse complement strand
CCCATAAAAAAGCAAATTAAGATTAAGAACATGTCTAAATTGGGGTACATAATTTAATCTACCTCACACGGTAAATTTGATTTAGAAGGGAAGCGGATGTGGCTCAAGTGGTTGGGCTCCCGTCTACCATATGGAGGCCCTGGTTTGGTTCCCGGGCCCTCCTGGTGAGGGCAAGCTGGCCTGCGCCCGAGGAGAGCTGGCACAGCAAGATGACGCATCAAAGGGAGAGAAGCAGACACAGAGTGAATAGACACATCCAGTGAATGGACACAGAAAGCAGACAGCGAGCACAAGTGTCAAGGGTGGGGGGGGGAGAATTAAATATATATATACATACATTTTTAAAAATTTGATTTAGCAACCAACAAAACTCAGAGGTATCTGAAATTTTTTATAGAAGAACATCTTTATTTAGGCACACCAATTCAGGCTGGGAAAAAAAAAAGCTAATTCATATCATAAGAGATATACGAAGTTAAAATGCAGGTATGTTTGATTTAATTAGACATTTATGATTCATCAAAACTCTAGTGTTTCTGTAACATGTGAGAGTTGCATGTTTTTGGGGTAGGAAGTGCAAACAAGCTTCTGGACAAGATTTTGATGAGATTTACATTTTTATAACTGATCCAAACCCTTTATTTTAAAAAAAAATTAACCAATTTAGCTGTCAAGCATAAAATATTCATTTTGCAGTTCATATAAGTAATGATCCCCAACACACAAGCTAGTTTAATTTTCCATGTAAATTCCATTACTCACTTTTTCTTCCTCCCTAGTTCCAGGCAGGAATGTGACAGTTGTCCAAGGGTCTAAATCGAGCCATATTAGACCTACTAGGGCACTTAAAAATTACTGCCAGGAAACAACCTTGACCAAACAGCTCTTCGAACACAAGCAGCTTCTGAATACATCCTCATGTTCCCCATCAACAGCCATAAAAACCCACTCACACAGGCCACCAAATGAAGAACTTTACACACTAGCTAGTGAGGAAGAAAAGGCAAGCAGACCAAAGTTATTCGGGGGTATCTGCTGCTTTGTTTAAAAAAAAACCTACAACTTACAGGTAAACATGCTTTTAGAGGAGACTTTTCTCCACAGATCCCAGTTTGTCCATTCACTGTGTATGAGTGGTTCTGTAGCATGAGTGCTCCCTCTCAGAGCTTTCCAATCAGTGCTCACCAACCAATCCATGGAGCAGATGGCTCCTGCCTATGTCTTAGGCCCTCAAGCAGACTCATGAAATTCAGAGCTGATGCCCAGCACTGTTTCTGTTTTGGAGGTTACAGTAAACCTTGATTTTGCCCTGACTAACCATGGCAAGACCAGCTTTTAGCTTTTGATAAACTTTTTCCAGAATCATGAATTCTTTCTACCTACTCTACAGAATTTTTAAAAAAATAAATGTTCGCTTGTTGGGGACAGAGTGTTTGTAAATAAAATTAGGGGCCGGCTGTCGCCCAGTGGATAGGGCGCCAGTACACCACATGGGAGGCCCCAGGTTCGGTTCCCGGGGACCTCTCCAAGTGGGCAGACTGCCTGAGAAGGCAAAGCCGCCGTGGGCAGGGCAAAAAGCCGCCACGGGCAGGGCAAAGCCACCACAGGCAGGGCGAGCCGCCTGCAAATGGAGCAAAGCCACCTGCGAATGGAGCAAAAAGCCGCCGGGGAAAGGAAACAGAGCCACCCACAAGCGGGGCAAGCCACCTACGCAGTGAGCTGACTCGACGCGTTGCCGCAGCGGGGGGAGACAAAGCAGACACAGAAGAACGCAAAAAATGAACACACAGCAAGAGCAAGCAGAAAGGGGAGGGATATGTAACAAAAAATAATTAATTAATTAATTTAATTAATTTTTAAAATTTAAAAAAAACTGTTCTTTGGCAAACATTAAGGAATTACTGTTCTACCCCCAAAACAAAATACTCCTACAAGAAGAGTGACGTTTCACTGTATTCCCTTGTTGCTTCCTGTGATCAAACTGATCTAATAAGACCTGACACTTGTTGCAGAGAAATTTCAATAAATATTTTTAAGCCAGTGATCAGGAGAAGTCAGACAAGGTATACAACTTGTTATAATCACAATTAAGACAATTCTTCAATATCTCATCACTCCTTTTCTGCAAAACAGGAGGGAAGCACTTCCAATCTGTCCAGGTAAAACTGCCTCCATTTTCTCTAATGGCCATTTTGACTTGGGATACCAGCCAAGTTTTGTTTGGTGGGTCTAGCTGATTTTTTTGTTTGTAGAAAGCTTTTGACACTCCAACACCTGGTTGGTAGGTATATTAGTCAGGATTCTCTGGAGAAACAGAACCAACAGTGTATATATTATGTAAATACTATGAGATTTATTATAGGAATTGGCTCATGTGACTGTAGAGATGGACAACTCCAAATTCCATAGGGCAGGCCACAAGCTGGGAACTCCAATGAAGGTTTTGGATGAATTCTCCAGGAGAAGCTGACTGGCTGAAGTAGAGATGTAAAGTCCCTCTTCTGACTGAAGAAACCACCAATTCTTCCTTTAAAGACCTTCAACTGACTGGATTAGACTTCTCTTCTCATTGTTGAAGGCAATCTCCTTGGTTGATTGTAGATGTAATAACCCATAGATGCAATCAACTTACTGATGACTTAAATCCATGAAATATCTTCACAGTAACAATCAAGCCTGTGCTTTCTTGACCAAACAACTGGACACCATAAGCTAAATTAACATATGAATTTAACCATCACAGTAAGACTATTCTTCAGGAATGGGCCAGGGTTGCATAATATTCTTGGGGAGTTAAGGCAGGATTGGTAGGAACAATTGGTGAGTGAGCTGAACAGGGCTGGTAAATGATTGTGCCCTTATAGGTGATTGATTAAATCCTAGTGGGTTACTGTTTTGGGGTATGCTTGTTGGGTGAGCAATGATGAATGGATATGCAAATCATGTCTTTGGCAGTCCTCTAACCTTAGAGAGTATTCCCAGATTTTAGGAGAAAACGCTTGCCTTCTACATCTACCTTCCCCTTCTCTCTTTCTGTCTCTCTTTCTCTCTCATGCCCTTTAACAAAATGATATCCAGAAAGTACATGGATATTTATGAGCCCTTTCTTAAGACAATTTTGCATTTATTTCAAAAATTTTACATACAAGGAAAGATGGTGATTTATTTAAATTAGTGAAAGAAAATTCTGCAGAGTACCCACTTCAACTACAATTCCAATTACTTTTTTCCTTCTGTCATCACAATCATCTGAAAATTATAGAAGTCTCAGCACCAAAGTTTGCAAACTCAAGAAATAGAGAGTATTTTCAAGAATACAAGCTTTAAAAATAGAAACAAACATTCCTTCAAGCCATTTCTTTTTAAAGGTAATACAGATGGTCCAAATATATTATTCAGAATTATTGTTTTATGATGATAATAAGCACATATTGTGTCATGATGCTATTCCTGATTAATTATTTTTTAAATTCAAAAAAAAGCCTTAGACATAGACATATTTAAAATTGGTTTGTCTGAACCTTCCAGTGGACATAAATTCTGTTCCTCTTCTTAGATCTGCACTGTTCAATATGGTAACCACTGGCCAAATTATGTAGCTATTTAATTAAATTAATTAAAATTTTTTAAAATTTAAAATTCATTTTCTCAGTTGCTCTAGTCACATTTCAACTTCTCAAAAACCACATGTGGCTAGCAGCCACCTTATTGGGCAGTACAGATTATAAAACATTTCCATCATCACAGAAAGTCCTACCAGACAGCGCTACCTTAGCTACTACACCCCGAGTTCTTTTGCAACAGAGACCATGGATAATCTTCAATATGGATAGAACAACTTTATCTGTATAGAACGCTTACCTCTAAAGCATTCAAAGTCTGTTTTGCTCATTCAATTTTACAGTTACAAATTGCTTCACATTTTGACTGAACATTTATCTAACCATACTTCCATTCTTCCCAAGTAAGCTGGAAGCCTAAGAACAGGACAGGGACTACAAATCAAAAACTTTTATTCCTTTTCACTGTATCCCAGGTTAATGCTAAGTACACATTTTTTTTAATCTTGAATTAAAACATAATATAACCCATCTACCTATTTACTCTGATGCTATGCTCTCTGTGTCCTCAATAAATTCTTGCTGTTTGGAAATAAAAGTCTCAATCCAGATAGAATCCTCATGATCCCCCAGAATTTTACCCCAACCCTATGGCAATTACCCCTCCAAGAGGGAGAGCAGTTGCTTAGAGAGGCAAAGGCCTGTCAGGGATGCCAGGCTGTGCTTGCTGCCAGCAGGCAGACACCCCTTTGCTCCTGCTGAGAGCCAAGTCACAGGAAGAAGCGCAGAAACCCCAAGCTCACTATTCGAAAGACTGAGCACTCATTTAGGATCCCCATTCAGCTTCCCCCTAATCATGCAGTCTAGCCCCCAACTTCTGAGCTTCTGAGAAGTTCTCAGGCCTGGTACTGGAGAACACTTTTCTAACTCTGACAAGTACTCATTAATATTCCAAAAAGATTTATTCACACTACAAATATTGAAGAACTCTTTTGTGCAAGGCCTTGTGCTTGACAGTGAATATAAAACAGAAGAAGGGAGGCAGACAGCAAACAAGTAGCAAACAAATATATCATTTAAATTTGTGAGATGCTACGAAGGAGCAGAACAGTGTAGTCTGGTAAAGGATTATGGGAGTGAGGAGGACAGACCTTACACTCCATTAGCAGGAAAGACAGCGTGAGAAAGAGACCAGAGGGATGAGAAGAGGTAGGCATGCAAAAAGCCAGGCAGAAGAGAGAGCAGTGCAAAGGCACTGAGACAGCAAAGATCGTGGTTGGATCAAGGAATCTACAGGTAACCAGTGTGGCTCAAGAGACTGGGAAGAAAAGTAGCAGGAGGTAAGGGAGGCAGTGACCATATGATGCCACGTTATGGCCCTATTGTGCCTGGCCTTATTGGTCATGACAACCTGTTAGGATTTTATTTAAAGTAAAAAAAGAAAGAAAAGCCCCTGAAATATTTAAATCAGATGCATAATATTGAAATCGGGTGAGTGATTGAGTGAATGAATGAATCGACCTTATCCTCAGAAGCAAGAGTATTTAGAACGGGAAGGGATCATATATTACTGGTAGGCAGCTGCTTTCCTTAAATAAATACTAGTCCTCTCCTTTTTCCTTCGGATTACAAGGATGATATATTTGACCGGTGCTTTGGAGCTAATTCAAAGATACCTCTAAATGCACTTTTAAAAGAAAGCAACAACAGTAACCGGAAGTCTTCCCTGACCCCTTCAGGCAGAATCAGGTCTTCCCTCCTCTGTTCTCTGGCACTGCTTAGCACATCCCTCCCCTTTAACAGCTATCGCTTTGTATTATAAGTAAGTATTTTTACAGGCTGTGAGCACAATGAATGCAACTCTAGCTGCACTCCCCAGCACCGTGCCCGGACACACAGTGGGCCATCAATAAATGCTTTCTGAGTGAGCAAAAGAATGAGAAGTAGAAGATGTAGGTCTTCCTAAATAAATGCAGACTTAGAACCAAGTTTCTATCGTAATTAGTACTAAAAGAAGATTAATTTGACTGTCTCTGTAATCAGCTCCTCTGACCTGATTATGCATTGGAGTCCTGAGGTTCGCTACAAATATCACTATTTATGCAGCATGTAAATTAAGACAACTCTTAGAAAACTGAGAGGTTTGAATTCCCGTTCTATAATACAGGTCTTCTCAATTAATTCATAGTGCCCTTTTGTAAATAATAATCTGAGGAGCCAATGGTTCCATCAAGCAATTGCTACTCTTTGTCAATGCTAAGACTGTATGGCATTTGTCCTGTCCTTTGATCCTGCTATCCATGGAAGGAAGGCAGGACAAGTGCTCTCATCCCTATCTCATAAAGAAAAATATGAACTTCTCAAAAGAAAATTCCTCTAAATTTACACAGCTCGTGTGTGGAGGAGCCAAGGATCCTGGAATCCGTGTCCCGAGACCCTCTTCTTTCTCATATGCCGCGGGCTCTGGACCAGTGGGTCTCCACCAGCAGCATTATAGGCCCCGCCTAGGAACTGCTAGAAATGCCAGTTCTCAGACTCTGACCCAGATCTGTGGAATCACAAGCTCTGGGGGTGGAGCCCAGCCATGTTTTAAGAACTCCTCCAAGTTATTCTAATGCATGCTTAAGTGTGAGAAGCACTGCTCTAGATAATTTGTTTTTAAAAAGATTAATAGTAAAAAAAAATGGATTCAAGCTATATGCAATTTATTTCATGTTAAAATTGTCTGCTTAAACTGCAGTTAAAATCCTACCTGGAAATTTGGATCTTTTCATTACCAATGCATCATCTGTTATTTTGTTACATTGTCACATTAAATACTGTTTGTGCAGAGATAAAAAATGTTTTAATATAATGCTATTAAGCATTCTGTCACAACCTTGCAATTACAGTTAAGCTCAAATGAAGTAATTGTGATAAATTAAAAATTGCACTTACCCTTAATCTGATCCCATCAACATTAATATCAACTTCAGCACATGCAGCTTGACCATAACATTTATGAGTGTGAAAGGATGTAGCAAAAATTATACTAGAGAACACATCAGGAAGGGATGTTCATTGGTTAAATAGTGAAATAAAGGGGAAGGGTAATGCCATTTTCCATACGTACAGCTAATGAAATCTTTGCTGAAGCATCTCATCCAAAAAAGAAAGCTGACAGTTTTCCCCAGAGAAGGCGGCTCAGTCTTTTGAGAATGACTAAATCCCTGATTGATCCCTGATTCAGATCCTCCAAGCAACTGAGAACTAATCAGAGTTCTATGGAAGGGTCTCAAAAAGATTCTACTTGCCAAGAAATAAGCAACGTGTGGCTATTAACATGCACAGTAGAATAAGCCAGTAGGAAAGTGATCAAACAGCCTTCTGTTTGATTTCCATTATCAAATATTCTTAATTTAAGGGGAGATTAAGAATATTAATGAAGCAGGCTTCATATAGGGAATGAATCAATGGATCTGGAACCTGGCAGAGAAGTCCATGTGGACACTGATAACCCAAGACGGCTGTTGGAAGATCCTCGGGAGATTTCCACCACACAGAATGAGGTTCCCAAGAGATTTCTCTGGATAGTCTCCCCGGACATTATCATTAGCCCCACCCGGGGGGATTGATGGGTGGGTAATCAATCAAAATGGCAAACACCTGGGACTCCTCCCATGCCATTAGCAAAGGGGTGGAATAATTAACAGTTTAAAAGGCAGGCGCAAAGGTCAAATCGCCCCTTCTTTTGCTCCTGTTCCTGACCCCTGTTGGCTTGCTGCTGCTGTACTGGGGGCCCTCGTGGCTTCTGCACCCTGCTCTCACCATGTCCCCCCTGCGCAAGTAAAACCTGGGCATTTATAATGTATAATGGGAAATTGTAGTTTATAAATTAGCCCTCGCTACCACTTTTCAGCCCCTTACCCTCTAGCGGGACCCATGACCTGTTATTTTCTCCCATTTCTCTTCTCTCCCTATCTTAATAAATTGTTGGCCTCACTCACCTGACATGCTCTGAAATTCATTTCTGCAGCACAAATCAAGAACCTAGACAAAATCCAGTAACTTTAAGAATAATGGCCCCGATTTTGTTTTTAAATGAGCATGCACTCTAGTGTGGTTGCACAGTAGCTGTTTGTGGTCTAGGTTGAGAATTAAATCTTCATTTTGAACCTTTACTAATTTTTAAAAAGTGATTCAGGTGGGATACTAAAAGAGGAAAAGAGATCAGTGTCACAGCTACAGTCAACTCTCAATATTTTGGAGCTGATAATCCAGGCTAAAGCCTCTTTATGAGATTTTCCATTTCTGCTCTTAAACATTTAGCTGCTCCATGGACTCCTTTTTCCCCCATCTCTTCTTTTTTTCCCCCTTATTATAAGTAATTTCCCATGTTTACTAATACTTTTTTATTCCTTTTGGCAGATTCTACAGTCTCTAAATCATTTTCATGGTGGCACATTGCTTTCTGGGGCAGGTTATAAATTTTGCATGCCAGTGAGTTTTGTCTGTTTCCTCATGTCCTTCACTCTCTTTCCAAGTGGAAGTGAGAAGTGAGTCTAACCATGGGTGGTAAACTGTTTGGGGAAAGTGTCTCAAAGGTCTGAGTGCCGGCAGGTTCAAATGTTTGGACTAAAATAAAGATATGAGATTACCTATAGAGCCAGCTACTGACACAATGCCTAGGTTAAACTTAGTCCTCAATTAAACTTTGAATGAGGGGAAATAATAAAAATGTCTTTTTATTAATGATACACTTCCACACCCCAGGCTCAGTTCTATGCAGCTGGTAGACAGTATCTCATTTAACCTTTACAACAACTCTCCCTAGACAGCTTCCTTCCCACTTTGGAGCTGGAAACTGAAACTCACAATGAAGTTGTGCAATAACAACCATTATAGAACCTTGTGGGAGAAACTTCAAACCCAGGGCTTCCTGGCCTCAAAGTCCATGATCCTTTTATCAAACCACAGTGAATGAAGGATAATTGCTTTTTCATTCCAGTTTCTAATGACAGTCGAGAGCGATGATCCTCTGGGGCTCCTTTACTCTAGCAGGGTGGCTGGCAATGGAGGGGTCCCACTAAGGAAATGTCTCCTGCCCAGTCCCTTGGAGGGCTTTGGTATTGCCAGCTCTGAGGCCCCTCCTTCAGGTGAAAGCCTGACTCCTAGATGCCACCGTGCAGATCATTTACCTGAGATGGGGCTGGAAGAATCCAGTTGCTTCTAGGATTGGGAGCAATAATCACTAAATTTCCATAGACACAAGGGGTTAGGAAAGGTGTGGAGCAGGGGTCCTGAGGAGGGTGGTTGGTGGGCAAGACAGGGGCAGTGCAGGAAAACAGAGGCCTCCATGGGGGCAGGGGATTCCAAAGGGAGAGGAGGAGGTGTAAGCGGGGGCCCCAAACCCAAATTTCACCAACCTGATACTTTGCTCTGGTTCAGCAATACTGATGATACTTGCAAGACCCAACTCAAAAGTTCACACAATACCTAACTGGTACTAAACAACTTTCATGGTAATCAACAAGTTTTGGGTATAAAAGGGCAATAATGCATCAGGAGAATTGTACAAGAGAAGAGAAAAGATTATCTTTAGAAATTTTGTCTAGGTATTTCATATTTCCCCCCAAAAAAATCAAATAAAGCCTAATCTAGGCTAATTTTAATCAAGATAACACTGCAATCATTTTGCTCACATCAGAAGGATAGAAGGTCCCAGAGCAGGAAAAAAAACAAGCTTCCTACACAAACTGCGGTCACAAAATTATTAAATCTCCCTTTGGAATACTATTGTCTTCTAGAAAAAATAAATCTTTTATGGTACTGAGACGACATGGGTCCAAGAAAAAAGAGTGCCACAATTAATCCATTCCTTTAACAAATGTTTATTGAGTACTTCCAATGTGATAGACACTGAGGGAAATAAAAAGATGAATAAGACCATCTTTGACAGTCTGAGGACAAACATGCATAAACAATTGCAAACAATTCAACAGGGGCTGCAACAAAGGTTTGTACAGACCCTACTGGTACACAGAGGAGAAAGTCATTCCTTTAGCCTGACTGTCTCTGAGAAGCTTTACCAGAGAAGGGACATTTGAATTGCTCCTTGAACAGAACAACCACATGTGCTCCTGAGACAAGACCATGCATGATCTGTTAGGGGATCAGTGAAACTCCATGAGCACACAGAGGCAGATTTTTATTAACATTATTTAACTAGCATTTACTTTCAAAACAAATACATGCATTAGCTTGTTTAAACCCCAAAGTAACTTTCAAGGTAACTCAAGTTTCACAGTTGGTAAAAATGAGGCTTCTATAGGCTAAATAAAGTGTCCAAGGTCTCACAGCCAGTAAAGGACAAAACTAATCCACACACCCATATAGTTGGCTCTAGTAACACAGGCTCTGACCCACTGCACTGCCCATACTGCTAAAACATGAGGATGGAAAAGTAAATTGTGAAGGACTTTATATGCCCTGCAGTAGAGTTTGAACTTGATAGTGTATGACCATCAAAAGTTCTGAGGCAGAGGAATAACACAATCAGATTATGGCTATGAAAATATTACTTTAATGGCAGAGTCCTGGATGACACAGTTTCTAGCCTGAATGACTGGGAGAGATGCTGACTCCATAGGTCAAGCATTAACCAAGGTGAAAATGTGAGAAGAAAAGTTTGATTAACCACGATGGTAATTTCACTTTAGGACATGTTGAGTTTGAGGTGCTTATAAAAATACAGCTCTGTGTTGAGAAGCTGTAAAGCCTGATGATATAGATCTGCCTGTCATTGTCATGTACTAGGCTGAAGCCACAGAAGTGGATGAACTTAGCAGTGGTGATGAATTTCATGGAGAGGTGGAAGAATAGTTCACCTTGGATGTAACCCTTTGGGGTAAGAGCTGAGAAGAGGAAGAGAAGCAAAAAAAAAAAAAAGGAAAAAAGAAAAACAAAGAAGGAAGGAAGGGAGGAAGAGAGAGGGAGAGGGAGGGAGGGAAGAAAAGAAAGGAGAAAACTTTAAGTAAAATGAAGAACCTGACCATCTTAAATTCCTGCGATATAATCTTGCTCCTGATAAAGATTTGGCTTGCAATTTCCCCATATTTCATTTTCCCTTCCATTAAATTATATGCTGCTTGTGGCAGTTTGGTATTGTTTATGAATTCCAAAAATAGATATTGGACTATGTTTGTAAACTGGTCTGTCCCTCTAGGCATATTAGATTATATTGGAGTCAGAGGTTTCACTTTTACTTGATTAAATAATGATTAAGGCTTTGATTGAGCCCCATCAGTAGGACGTTGCATCCCCGCCCCCTGGGCCCCCACCCACAAAGAAAAGACATGACAGAGAACAGAGTTTGGAGTTTCAATGCTGGAGCCCAGGAGGTAAGCACACAGAGGAGCAGAGAGAAGTCTCAATTAGACACAGCAGAGACCTAGGGAAGAAAGACGAGCTGTTTGCCTGAAAGTCTACAGCTGGCCATGTGGAGAAAGCAAAGCAGCTGACCCCAGTGAGAAACAAGCCCCGGGAAGAGAGGAACCCAGGAAGCCTGAACCCTTGCAGACGTTGGCAGCCATCTTGCTCCAACATGTGGCAATAGACTTTGGTGAGAGAAGTAACTTAGGCTGTATGGCCTGGTAACTGTAAGCTGCTACCCCAAATAAATATCCTTTATAAAAACCAACTGATTTCTGGTATTTTTACATCAGCACCCCTTTGGCTAATATACTGCTTAGAAATGTGACTTTTTTTTTTTTTTTTAAAGATTTATTTATTTTATTACATATCTCCCCTTCCCCCCCGTTGCGGCGACGCACCGAGACTTGGTCACTGCGCAGGCGCGGCTTTCCCCGCATGTGGGCGGCTTCTGCTTCCATCACGGCCGGCTCCAGTTCGCGGGTGGCTGGCTGTGCT
>PVKH010037381.1:0-11466 GCA_004027955.1 Chaetophractus vellerosus | reverse complement strand
GCTTTGACATTTACCAGCATATTTTCATTTTTGGTTTATGGAAAGAGACATTACTCAGTCAGATCAACAAGTGACCAAAATAGGACTTTCTTTTTCTCGAAACCTTAGGGAAAGGAGTTATATTCTCAGATACTGAAATTCTGTGAATATGTGAGTCTGGGCCCACTAGAAGTCATCTTTCCTTGACCCTGAGAATAAAAACTACAGAGAGAAAGTATTAACAGGATGTGTAGTTTGAGCATAAGGATCAGGACATTAAAAAATCCAAGTCCATCCTTGGACTTCTCAATTACTTGAGCCAGTAAATTATTTCTCTTCTTTCCTCCCTTCTACTTTTTAAAAATTTCTTAAACATTTGAATTCTTTTCTTAATGAAAAGAATCCTGCTCACTTCATATGCTAGCCACAAGTTAAAGCATAGGTCTCCTAATTTTTGTTTCATATTTTATTAGATTTTTAATCTACATGAATTTTTTTCCTATATAGTGAGACATAGTATAATTTTATTTTCAACCAGAGAACTAGCTATTTTTCCCATCCTCACTTACCAAAATTATCCTTTCTCATATACTTTTATAATATGTTGACCTTATGTGTATTTGGATCTAGTTCTTGAAACTCTTTTTTATATTAATGATCTATGTTTCAATTACTGTTTTTATAAGGGAAATTACATGAATTTCTACTATGTAGTATGGCAAGGCTCCTCCAACTGATTGTTAAGGTCTTTTTAAATTTTTACCCCAATGTGGTCTCAACAATTTTTACACATTAATTCTCTATTTGTACTTTAAAATGATTTTGTTCAATTCATCTCCAAGATGTGATTATTTTCATTTGTTCTCAGTGTAGCAAGTTTTATTATTTTTGTTCCCTATCAGTAAGGGAATCATAAAATATGCATTTTTTTCACAATTGTAGCAGAAAGATATCTCATCTTGGAAATCAACATGTAAGTAGTGGCATCCTTTGTCATATAACATATTGAAGAAAAGACACCTCTAGATATGCATTATGGTCCAATTATAAGGTTAGATGAGAAGAAACTTTATCTATCCCTGAAGTGTAGCTCGATACTGATCCAGAACAAGAGTTTAGGATTCTACCCTAAAAGAATCTTCAATACCTAGACAGAGGAAACGCAGATGAATGGAGAGCTTTAAGAGGTGAAAGATGGTTACAATATTTCTTTCTTATTTTTTTCCCACGATTGGAATAATTTTCCTCTTCAAATGCCTTCCTTCCTGGCTCCCAAATTAAATACTCCAATCTTCACGTAGCATTATTTTTATCAAGAAAATCCATTGTCTGCCCTTCATGTCCTCAAAAGCATTCAAGACTAACTCAATTCTCTTTAGCACAGAAGTTCTATCTTTCCTTAATTTTTCCTAATTTTTTTTCTTTCCCAAATAAACAATGCCTCCAAATATACTGTACTAGAGCACAGCAAGCTTCTTGCTCTTCCCAATGCCTTTGTGGGCCTCTCTGCCTTTGTATTTGCTCCTTGATGGCAGAATGTTGCCATCTTTCTTTCACTTCTCTTTCCTTCAAATGGCACTGCCTTGGTGAGAAATGACTTTTCTGAATATCTACGGTAGCTAGCTCTAATTCTTCTTGTTCCATTTACACCTTGCATAAGCCACTATTACAACACATATCTCCAATTACAACAATAGCTTCTTTTGGGTAAGTTCCTGTCTCTTTTGCACATGCTCAGCAATATAAAACTACGGTCAGGAATAAGTATAGAGACGAATGCACAGTGAAAGCAGATGTCAAGGAGAAATAAATTTTAAATAAAAGTTATCTAATTTACTTTCCTCAATGCTAAAGTAAATATCATGCAATAGATTGGCTAAAACAGTGAGAATTTATTAGCTCACAGTTTTGAGGCTAGGAGAAGTCCAGTCAAGATGTCATCAAGAAGATGCTTTCTTCCTGAAGACAAGCATTCTGCAGCTGGCTGCCAGTGATCGTTGGTCCTTGCTCCATGCAAAGCTGTCCTCTCTTTGCTTCTCTCTTCTATTCCAGTTCCCTTGACTTTCAGCTTCTGGCTGCTTCCCTGACTTTCCTTCTCTGTGATCTTCACTGTAAAACCTTCAAAAATAGTATTAAGACCCACTCTGATTCAGCTGGGCCTCACCTTAACGGAAGTAACCTCTTAAAAAGGTCCTATTTACAAGAGTTCACACACACAGGAATGGGTTAAGTTTAAGAGCATGCTTTTCTGGGGTACATAGCTCCAAACCATCACAAAAACTAAGAATAAATCAGCTTTATCTGAAGGTGGAATAATTCAAACCATGAAAAAACAATCTCTACTTGGCCTCTCATCTCTGGTATTTTTTGCATTGAATCATCATTGCCGTTCTTATTTTATCCTTGCAATTATAAATAGACATAACTGCAACTTTTAACAAATAGCCTCAGGAAACCCCATCACTGAAGCAATGATTTTTCTGTATTTACAGCCTAGTGCCCTTTAAAATCCTTGAAATAAAGCATTTTATTCCATGTAATCTGTGATTATTCATATAATTTGCTTTCATATCAATAATTGCCCTATTATTTCTGTTAGAAACACTTTTTATGATGATTTGACTAATAGAAATTCAAAGGTAGAAGCTATAAAGAAGAAGGCATAAATAAATCTACTGGTTTATATTAGTTAAAAATAGTTTAAGCTTTTCATGGTTTGAACAGACAGAAATTTGGATTTTTATAAAATAAGGAATTCAAGGGATTTTCTTTTTCTAAACTTTCTAAAAAAATTAGGGAATCAAGTATTAGAAGCACCAATTCAAGCACCACATATTTTATTAATTTCACTTAGGGAAACCTAAGCAGGGAATAATGTGGTAGAATCCTACAATTAATTGCAAAGTAAAGGCACTATTTTTTCCCTTTTTTAATATTTCAATATTTCAATATTGATTATAAAAGCAACCATGGAGTAGGAAGGATTGCATTTCTTCAAAAACTATGATTTGGAAAATGTCAAAAGAATTCCATCAGCTCTCAAGTCATAATTTATGCCTTCCTATTCCCAGTGCCCCAGAAAAGAAAATTCTGCTATGTGCCCCTCATAAGTGAAGGGAACATAATTACCTGTTCTGTATTAAATAACACTGGGATCAGATGCACTCCTGTCCCTGTCTTAAACAATGCAGAATCCAGATATATTTTCTTGTCCTGTTAAATAGTGCTGAGAACAAGCCAAGATATCTTAGCTGCTTGCTCTAGGAAATACCAGCTGGAAATACCAGCTTCTTGTCAGAAGACATGACTATAGCCAACTAAACACCTTCCTTGTGACTAACAGCTTCCTCACGAAAAGTTACTGCAAAACTTCCATCTCCCTTGCTCACCAAACCAAACCTATTATGTCATAAAACTCTGTCCAAAACCAAAGTTTCCTGCTATGCAAGACTCATTTTAAAATCACCCAGCCCAGTTCTTAAAACTCTGTGAATATCTTATTCTAATTTCCAATTTTGAGACACCAGTAGTAAGATTACGTAAAGTGGTGTTCTCCCTTCAAAAAATTTTAAAAATCTTGATCAACAGGTTTATTCTCCTTGTTTTTGAGGGGAGTTCATCTATGGACTGCTCTGAACATTAAATCCTACACAGGAAAATGGCTCTGAAGCTCTCTTTTGATTATGTTAATCTGCTTAGGCTGCATCTGATTGGAACAAAGGTGAACACTTAAATCACAAAAGGCAGTCTATTGATTGATTTTAGCCTTTAGGTACTTTAACCTGGGGCCATGTAAGGCTATAAAGCTCATTTTTCACCCTGTGTCTATGGACAAGGAAAATGTGGGCCTACAGAAAAAGAAAATAATGGAGCAGATAGCACTCAGAAACAGCATTTTGGTTACTGATAACTTTCTAAGTTCTGGTTCCCTGTGAGATTTGCCCTGTATTATTTCACTTGGTTCTTCTGTTTGAAGCGCTTTGAACAGTTTAGAGTTCCTTGAAACCAAGGAGACACTAACTGAGGTAACTCTCCCAAAGGGTTGTCATTTAAAATATATATTTTCTTTCTGAATATCTAATATATGAAATCTCTTATATAATAAATACAATTTTTTTCTCATTATCAGGATCCTATTGAAGGGACTTAGCCCTGGACATTCGTTTCTGTACAGAGACAGAGAAGAAGAACATACCAAAGAGTAATTTACCCTAGTCTATAGTTTCCCCATAATGTAACTGGATTTTCCTAGGTTCTTGACTATGCTGCAAAACATGAATTTCAAGAGCACACCACTTTGATTAGGTCAGTAATTTATTAAGGAAAGGAGGGAGGAGAAATGGGAGAAACTAACAGATCATGGGTCCCAGGTAGAGAGGAAGGGGCTCAAGAGTGATAAAGAGGACCAATTTATAGAATACAATTTCCCATTATAGATTATAAATGCCCAGGTTTTACTTGCATATTGATCCATGTGGGAAGGAGGAGGGCATGGTAAGAGCAGGATGCAGAAGGCAAGAGAGAGAGAGGTTGGGCCTTTATGCTTGCTTTTTGAACCATTAATTATTCTGCCTTTTTGCTAATGGCATGGGAGGAGTCCCAGCTCTTTGATGTTTTGATTGATTACCCCACCCATCAATCCCCCAGGAGGGCCCAATGATAAGGTCTCTGGAGAATATCCAGGGCTTCTCCTGGCTTCCGGAGGAAATCTCATTCTGGATGGCAGAATCTTGTGGGGGGCTTTCCATCAGCCATCTTGGGGGTATTGATGTCCACATGGACTTCTTGCCAGGTTCCAGATCCATCTATTGATTTCCTATCTAGTCTGCTTCAATAATTCAGATTTAGCACAGTGCTTAACACGAAGTAAGGACTTAATACTTTAGCTACTTTGACTATTATTAACATATATTAGTGATCATATATTAGTCTCTATATTATGGTCAAATAACATGACTCTTTGAAATTGACAGAGCCAAGTGGATTAATAGCACATTTTTTAAAATCCTCACCATTTCCAAATGGAAAAAAAAGAAGGATTGATGTATTAAGGTCACATCTACCAATTGTAAAATAACAAAACATAGAATGATCAAAACTGGCGGGTTAGAGCAGGGAAACAAGGAGAAGAGGAGGCTACAATATGGCTGACAGACAACATGGCCGCAATACCCCTCCCAGAAACCACTACTCTTAAAAATAAAACCTGGGGGTCCTGCTGAGACCTTGATCATGATAATTCCAAAAAGGACTCCCCATTGGTCCTGGATAACCTCACACAAAAGGCCTCATCATCGGCCCCTACCATTGGTGGGGTAACCCCAATAACAGCTGAGGCCCCTTAAGCAAGGGGAGGAGTAATTAATTGTTTAATAGGGTAACCACACAAGCCAAATCTGCCTAGAAGAGCAAATCCCGGTAAGTATTTCTGTCCTTCTCTCCCATTTCTCAGCAAGATCTGTTCTTTCCCTCCATTTCTTAATAAATCATTTTTACTGGCCTAACTAAACTGGCATGTTCTTAAATTCTTTTACATGACATAGCCAAGAACTCAGAGTAATCC
The DNA here is from genome assembly GCA_004027955.1 of Chaetophractus vellerosus. NCBI lineage: Eukaryota > Metazoa > Chordata > Mammalia > Cingulata > Chlamyphoridae > Chaetophractus > Chaetophractus vellerosus. The sequence goes on along the minus strand of PVKH010037381.1, from coordinate 5,924 downwards.
AACACTTCCTCAGCTTCAAAACCTACCCAAATAGCTCTAAAGTTTTATGCTTAAAGCATTAATGATCTTAGCAAGTAATATCACAATGGGATTTTTATTGTTAGATCATAGTATTGTAGTGACAGTATTTAATCATTTTAAGGGAATTGGACATATAAATGACAGTGATATATAAATAAATTATTATAATATATTAATGTAGAGTAAAAATTGCATGAAGAGAACCAGATTTAATACTATATTTACTATGAATAAACTGCAAAATTTTTAGCAAATTATTTATCAAAAACTTATCCTCATCACTTTGTCTGCTAAGTAAGGTAAGAGGATTTTGCTAAAATTTTCTGGGATCCTTTAATCACCAATGTTCAGTGGTTTTCTAATAAATTTATTTTCTTACTTTGTGGTTTATAAAACATTTTTCTTATTAGTTCTTCATAAGCTTTACGCAAATTTTAAAGCAGCTGAGTTACCAAATTGATTTCACTAGTGAAAATGAAATGAATATGTGACACTGTTATTGCTTAAAATCAGTAACTTCCCAGTTATAGGGATAGAATTACTTCTAATTCAAAATTTTAAATTTCTGCTTTCTTTTCATTACACTACACAAATATTCCTGAGCATTTAAGATTCTTGCAGGAAAAGGATTATATATTTTTTCAGATCTCACTGGATTCCTGAACATGATGCACAAAACTGCCATTGCTTTAGTGAGTGCTCAATGTAGAGAACGTTATACAAAGATAATTTCATTTAATTTTAAACTATTTACAAGCTTCCTGTTCTTACTTACTAAATGAGTACAGGATATCTGAAGAAAAGGTAAAGAGAAAAACAGATATTGAACAATCTTAAAATGTGCGTTTTTTTTTTGTTGTTGTTGTTCTTGTTCTTGTTGTTGTTACTGTTCTTGCTTTGCTGAGAAATTAGAAAAAAATTTGCCAAATCACTAAAGTAATACAGCAAATCCTATGATTTAAACCAAAAAAGCATGGAACGAGTAGGCATCACTGGTGTATATTAACTTCTCTAAGCTTCTCTTGCTTCAGTTGCCAATAATGACTACTATTGATAGAACTTTTACCTGTGCCTTGCACTGTTCTCAGCTGCAAAGGATTAATGAACTTAACCACTGCAACAGTTATAAAAATTCTTGTTTTATGAAGGAGGAAATTAAGACCAAGACAGTTTAAGTAATTTGGTCAAGGTCTCATTGTTAGGAAATAGTAGAACCACATGGCCTAACTCCAAATTCCATGTTTTCATGCAAGAATGTACAGTGCCTGTCTTAAAGTCACCCCAAATTACTATTAATTCTCATTAAAGTTATCAACCCATAGTATTTAGGCTTAAAAACCACAATAATGAAGTACAGGAGAACAATAATAATACTTGTACACTGAATGAAAGAGCATAACTAAAATATGAAAACAAGCAAGCAGTCCACATTATCACAACAACATCATTCTCTTCATAAAAGAGAAGTTGCACGGTCCTTCACTGCCCCCTGAGTATAAGCATATACCTGCTTGTAAGCCTACACTATACTTTGAGATTCAAAATATTAGTTCTTTCTTTTGAAAGTCCAATGCTTTTGTCAAGATCATTTAATTTTCTGGGGGCATATATGGTTGTTCTGTGCTGCTTTCTCTGAAATATTGATCCTACTCTTCTCTGAGCTTCTATATGCACGGCATAAAGTTTTCTCTGAAATTTTTTCAGAACTACACACACGAAACATTAGTGTGTATAACAAGGCAAATTAAGATTTTAAATGATACATTAGAGCAAAATGAAATAAAATTGAATATTAAGCACTCTTGTCCTTAAATGTCCTTCAGTCAAATAGCCAACTAGAAATTTTCCAAGGGCTCCAGCCTCCTAAACTATTTGCATACTAAGTCCACCAAAATGCAGTTCCTCTTAAATTACATCTTTTCACCATCATTAGTCACAGAAATTTACCTATATACCCTTAATAAACTTAAAACCTCTTTTGACCTATAAAGGACACATTATGTTAATTACTCTTTAGAGGCCTATAACAACTTACTAAGTTTACAAATTTCAGGGATTTTTTCCCCCTCCTCCATTACCTGGAGCAGTGTGGTCCAAGAATTTAATCTCTCTGTGGTATAAATAATGATATCCCTTTTATAACGCAGGCTAAGTAAGAATTGGCTGCGGACTTTAATATATCTCCAAACCAGAGGTGGCTACATTATTTGTGAGGTCCAGGACAAAATGAAAATATGAGACTTGTTCAAAAAGCAGGGAAAATAAGCTGATAAAAGTTAAAAAATATAGTGTTTTCCTTTTTTTTCCCCAGCCCTAGTTATATTGCCATGGTGTTTTTTATTCAATATTTAATGCTGTCCTAAATAAAGGAAATTAAACATTTAACTTATTAGCATGGATTTTACTATTCATCTTTATATTGTACAATGCCTATTTTAAATGCAAGCATCAGCATTTAACTCATACTTGGAACACCAAACTTACGTAATTAATATTTGATAGCTCAACCTGTGTATGGGTCTCATCCTTACTGGAAGAGTACAAACACTGCACAAAATGAATTCAATTGTTTGTATTTAACTTCTTGATATGCACACATTCTAGCAATACTCTCTATCTTCAACTTACCAATGAATAAGCAAGAACTGAAGAGAGAATTAGCCACACGACCCTTATTGTGCCTTATCTTCTTTGTCATCATATTCAGCCTAAGTGGTTTGTTAATACAGGGAAGTAACACAAATAAGGAAAGATATGATAGGGTACTTTGGTTGTTCATATTTCTCAGAACACTGCTACTTTCTTTCTGTATTCAAAGCAAAAGGAAAGTGTGGCCTCTTGGCGCTATCATTGCCCCTACTTAGTTGTAGACATAACAATATCTTTTCTTCTAAATGTAATGAGTGATTTATTTCTTCAGTTTCCTTTTTAAATTACCCTATCAGAGATGCCTTTCCTGACCACTCCACCTAAAATAGATCTATCCCACACCACATCATCTTCTCTATCCTTACCCGCTTTTAGTTTAATTCATAGCACAGAACTCCACTGACTTTTTATAGATTTGTTTTCACGCTGTTTTCCATCCACTCCACCAGCATAATGTATACTTCATGAAAGAAGGAAATTTTTTACTTATTGCTGGCATTCACTACCCAGTACATTTCCTAGAGCACTAAAGATACTCAATACATAGTTGCTGAATAAGTGAACACATTGCAGTCTCTTCTTGTCAAATATAGATTCTATAAAGGAAAGGATTGTATCACGTTTTCCTCAATGATTGGGCCAGCATCATCCATACTACTGAACATATAATTAATGCTAAATAAGTGTTTGTTGAAAGAATAAGATATTGCTCTTAGATTGTAAAACAAATATTACCCCCTTATCAATGCTAAGTATAATCTACATATGCCCAAGATTTAGATGGCTCAAACTAATGAAAATAAAGAATGATGTAGTTGGCACAAAGCTTTGATCTCAAGTGACTGCACCTCTCTTTTCTCCTCACTCCCAGTCCTTCAAGCCCCATGGAACCAGTAGGAATAAATTTCAATTTTCGCCTTCTAATTCTTGTGATAGTACAAAAAACTTAGCATCTATGCCTCTTCGTGATCATCCTCTGAAGCTTCTCTGCATCTTGTTCCATGCCACTTCAGAAAACAGTAACTTCAACAAAATGCAATGTGACTAACAGAATGGAATGCTGGACATTTGACAATAAGCTTTGCATTCCTTTTGGATATCTTGACTCAGATGTTCCCAGCTACCTTCATACAAATTTGATTTTGCTTTGTTTTGTTTTTTAATTTGTTCAGATTTTATCATTGTTTTCAACCAATATATTGGTGAGTGCAAGTTATTTCTCCACGGCCAGAAATGGAATATAGACATTATTTCAATATTTCAATCAAGCAAGGTAAATTATAGGCATGTGATACATTGTAGCTTCTTTCAAGATAATTATGACAATAAAATCATTAAAATGAAAACATTATTAGTAATTATGTAATAGAATTACGGCAATTAACCATACATTCAGAAAAATGTAAAATAAAGACTTCTAAGCATTTTTTTAACACAATTTCCTTTCTCTCTTCCAAGTTATAAAATCATAAAAATCAGCCAATGGGTTATTTTAGAACAGTGTTGCAAGTATGCACCTAATTTTTTAAAAAATAAAAATTACTGAATATACTGAAATGTGCAAATATACACACATAACAATTCTGGCTAGTAGATGAACATTCTAATACTAAATAGTAATAATAACAATAATAATAATGCAATGGAAATAGTTGATACAACTGTTCTAGTTAGAAACTAAAAAACTTTTAGTATAACATTAAACAAGAAATAAATATAAGATAAGGCCAAGGAATATAATTGATACAATCTTTAATTTGGATAAAAACAAATATTATAATCTGTTATGGATAAGCATCACTTAAGCAGGGAAAAACCAATAAAATATCAGCTTCATCTTTTTGCAAGAAAAGTTTCATTATTTATGCATTTATTCAGCTAATATATGTAGAACTTGGGTAGACACTGAGGCAATAGGGAGTCGAGAGGAAAAAAGTCATGGTTTCTTGAAGCTTAGACCATTTTAATCAAATAATCACATTATCACACAAATATATGTACACCTGTAAATTCTGATACTTATTGGAAGGAGAGAAAACGGTGTTATGGGGGACTATAGAGAATGTTACCATTACTTATTCAACAACCCCTTCACCTTCCTAACATATCCTGACTTTTGTATGGGTGGACATGTAACGAAAGGTAGGGACAACCCTGATGCTCCTTTATCCATTGACATTTATTGGTAAGCATGTTACCCATTTGGGCTACTGGGATTAGCAACAGGTCTTTTGAGTAGCCTTATGGGAAGGAAAGACCACCAAATAAAGTATTTTGCCACCACCCCTGCATGGCTTGGGATGTTCTTGACTAAAGGTGTGTGGCTTGGGGCTCTGGCATTTATCTTACCAAGATGAAGAAAACTCTGCTGAGAACTGAGGAAAACAAGTAAGAAGCATTGATTCTTTTTTTTTATAATTTAATTTTTTTTAGGATACATCAATTTACATAAATGTTACACAGAAATTTTAGGAGTACCCATATGCCCCACCTCCCACACCTCCCACAGCCTCCGCATATACATCCTACATCAGTGTGACACATCGCCTGTAATAGATATACACATTTTGGGGCTTTGCCACCATACATGGACCACAGTTCAGACTGTAGACCACCCTCTCTCTCACACAGTTCTGCATGATACATGATGATATAAAATGGCTTATATCCTCCATTGCAACATCACCAAAGACAATTCCCAAGTCCCAAAAAAGCCCCTGTATTACAACTGCCCTTCGCTCTCCCTGCCCCCAAAGTGTCCAGTGGCCCCTGGCTCCACATGATTTTGTAATTTTTTCCATTGCATGAATCACAACAAGTCTATAACAGGACACCAAAAAGTCCAATCTAGTCCATATCTCTTCCCCCAATCCCGAGGAGTCTAGAATGGTGATGTCCCCTCCACCACCAAGTGAGAGGGGGCTTATAGTCCATGGATATGATGGATGAGATTATCCTGCCTGCAGCTGCAGGCTCTCTCCATTCCCCAGGATAGCTGTTGTCCATCATCAAGTCCAAACTAGGTGTCCTGGGTGTGTCCATTGAGTTGTAGCATAGGAGTTGCAGGTCCACAGAGTCTCTGGACCCAGTTGGCACATTGACAGCCCATAGTCTCCGGTCTATGGAAGTACACCTAAAACTCTGCCATCAAATATAGGTTCGAATAGAAGAGACAGATGGACCATGTGCAGTGAAGACATATTTCAGTCAGACTCTGTCACTCTCAGGAGCAAGGATTCCAAATTAGGGCCCAC
>PVKH010037380.1:0-11469 GCA_004027955.1 Chaetophractus vellerosus | reverse complement strand
TTAAATTTGGGCAGTGTGTTAGTCAGCCAAAGGGGTGCTGATGCAAAATGCTGGAAATCTGATGGCTTTTATAGAGGGCATTTGTTTGGGGTAGAGGTGTACAGTTATCAGGCCATAAAGTATGTTACTTCCCTCACCAAAGTCTATTGCCAAGTGTTGGAGCAAGTTGCCTGCCAATGTCTGCCAAGAGTTCAGGCTTCCTGAGTTCCTCTATTCCTGGGGCTTTGTTCTCTCTGGGCTCAGCTGCCCTACTATCTCCACAAGGCCAGCTGTAGGTTATCAGGATCCAGCTCTGTCTCTCTCCCCAGGGCTCAATTCTCCCTTGGACTCTGCTCCTCTGTGTGCTTAATTCCCCTGGCTCCAGCATTAAAACACACACTCTTCTCTGCCATGTAGCTTTCTCTGTGAGTCCATCCCCTCAAAACTTAATATCCTACTGATGTGTCTCAATCAAAGCCTTAATCATTATTTAATCAAGTAAACCTCTGAATCCAATATGATCTATTATGCCCAGAGGAAAAGACCAGGTCACAAACATAATTCAATATCTATTTTTGGAATACATAAATAATGCCAGACTTGTACAAGTTGTTCTAATGTAATGAGTCAATAAAAAAGGGTTGGGCTGCACAAAAGGGATTACTTGCCCTGTCAATTCTTCCTATGCCATTCTTTGTCCCTAGCACACAAGAATCCTCTTAATATCACCTACTTTAAATACCACTGATCACCCATTTAGTCCTTTATCTTCAATTAAGAACCTTGTCCTCCTTTCCCACAGGAAAGGACAATCTGTCTTTATAAACAGGCATCAAGGAATCATGCTCTAGTAATTAGTCTTGTTTCTTCAATAATTTTTAACTTTTTTTTCTTTTGTGTGAGCTGGAAGTGGAAAAAAATGTATTACAGTTCCTAGTGAGAGAAAAAGGGGAAGGAAATGTAAATAAGACAACCAGAGCTTTCCTATTTATCCTTCCCACACTAGTTTATAAAAAGAACTCTTTTGTCATTCTAGAAAGTTTATGGTCTCTCATCCACCCTTTGTATCTCTTCAAATCTCTAATTTTCTTGCTATTGTGATGATTTCTTGTCACATAGAGTTCTTTTTTTTCTTGTTACATATCCCCCCCTTTCTGCTTGTTCTTGCTGTGTTCATTTTTGCATTCTTCTGTGTCTGCTTTGTCTCCCCTCATTGCGGTGATGCACTGAGTCAGCTCACCATGCAGGCAGGTTGCCCCACTCATGGGTGGCTCTACTTTGCTTGTGGGAGGATCTGCTCTGTTCGTGGGTGGCTATGCTCTATTTGTGGGTGACTTGCCCTGCCAGTGGTGGCTTTGCCCTGCCTGTGGCAGCTTTTTGCCCTGCCTGTGGTGGCTCTGCCCTGCCCATGGCAGCTTGTCCTCTCAAGGAGGTCTGCCTACTCAGAGAGTCTGATTCAAAGGAATGTTAAGTGCTTGAACCCATGAATTTAATGTTCTGGGAAATTACATAATTCCCCCCGTATGTGTATACTCACTGTTAATCATTTATTAGACTATGTGCATCCCTGAGCTACTATATGCATTAGCTAAACCCACTCTTTGTGCTGTCTTTCCCTATGTAATCTTTGTTCCCCTGCTGAGCAGTATGGTAACTACCAGACAGGCCATAATTGGGGCTTGTGAGTAACAAATGGCATGACTGCTGCTGGCCTTCTGTGTGGTTTCTTTGGAATATCAAAAGCATTCAGTCAACTTTCTGGGGCTCCACCTCCCATGTTTCAATAAAATATTGTGATTATACAGGAAGAAGTTGATTCCCAGTAAGACAAATATCTTACCAAATTCACATAACTGGTGAGTGGCAGATTTGGGATTCCAACTCTGTCACCCTGGTTTCAAAGTGTGAGTGGTGAATAGTACTTCATCCTGGGTGTCTACTTAATTTGTATCCCACAAAAATGCCTACTTCTAATTATGTTTCAACAGGGGCTGGCCATATAGCCCAGTGGATAGGGTGCTGGTATACCACATGGGAAGCCCCGGGTTCGGTTCCTGGAGACCTCTCCTAGTGGGCAGACCACCTTGAGAAGGTCAAGCTGCCATGGGTGGGCCAGAGCTTCCATGGGCAGGAAAAAAAGCTGCCATGGACAGGGAAAAGCCACCATGGGCAGGGCAGGTCGCCCGTGAATGGAGCGCAGCCAGCCACCCACCAACTGAAACAGAACTGCCCGTGAATGGAAGCAGAAGCTGCCCACAAGCAGGGAAAGCTGTGCATGCCCAGTGACTTGCCTCAGTGCATTGCTGCAACAGGGGGGAGGGGAGATATGTAATAAAAATAAAATAAATCTTTAAAAAAATAAAAATAATTATGTTTCAACACAGTTAATACATTGCATCCATTAGTCATCTTCCTGGCAATTTTTCTGACATCAAAAGCACTTATAAAGATGAAATTGTGTGGCAGTGAATCACAATTAAGTGCAGCTCAGGAAAAATTGAACAATGAATCCTTTAAATTATACATTCATTTGCAATCACCAAATAATTAAAACTATAAATATTTTCTTAACATTCAATTATGTCGTTATTGAAATTCTACAATGACTAGACTATATAATTTACAGAAATAAAGATAATATATAACTACAATGCTCAATTCCAGGGATACATATTTGAGAGTCTTGATTGGGCTTGAAGCCCATCTATAAAATTAATAATTCAAACCTGATTCAGAAGTATTCAGCATATTATTTTATGATCTTATTTTACATTGAAAACCCAAAAATAATCACAAAATATTTGTTTTGTGTAAAAAGCCATTCTAGTGTTATAAATTATTTTAGCTGAGGTCAAGTATAAATCTCTGAAGTTTAAGCTATCTAGCCTTGTCAAATTACCTATTCATGCTTCTGTGTAAATATTAGTAGCAATATCTCATATGGTCATTATGTGCCTCAAAGTAAAAAATCCATTTAAAGTCCTTACCACAATTACTTGCCCACTGTAATGAATGCTTGCAATTCTTGCTATTACTTGGCATCAAAGAAAGGAATATTATAAGATACAAATTAGAGAAAGAGTAGACCCTGATTTCAATGAGCTAACAGTCTATTGAGAAGGTAAGATAACAATGCCATTAGAAAATTTCAAAGACTGTCTATGAGATGGTAATCAAATGATCTGGAAAAATCATTTATGGGGAGTCCAATGGGATGACTTGGATATATAGTCTGAGGTTCTAGGAAAGCTGATATAATGAAGATGAATTTTATTAAAAAGAGAGCAATTGATTGACCTTAATTATGTTAGGAAAAAGCAGAGTGTCTTAAATATAAACAAGTGATCCGACTTGGTAATAGAAGCAGAGAAAGACTCAATATACTTAATGAATTAATTAAGGTTTATTCACTGCATTGAAAGTAATGAGGCAATTTTTAAACTTCTTTGGTCACTTCTTGAAAATATATTTGAAGCAATTTGAAAACAATTTGAGAAAAAGCAACCCACATTTAAAAAGCCAGAGCAATAAGAAAGTTAGTAACTATAGTGTATTTTTACTACCCTTGGTTAAGAATCACCATAGAGAATTCCAATGGAATTTCCTCCAATTCTCTCAAGTATCTATAAGTACACCTCCCAACTCTTTCAATTCAGCTTCTCCAGGAAGCCCCAGAATATGTGCATTTAGGAAACTGAACATTACTGCCTGTCACCACATTGAAGATAAGAAAAAAGAGCCAAAGTCTAGATGTTTCTGACATTTTCCCTGAAGTTTGGTGAAATAATCATTCTGACTACACATATAGTTAGTTTTAAAATTATGTATATTTAAGGTATAATTTGAAAACTAGATACCAAGAATGAAACTTTTTGCACTATTTTCTGAGATTTATTTATTATTGTTGAATTAGAACAGATTTTTTTCAATATTTTTTCATGAGTTTGAGCAGACTAGACTATCCCTTCAAATTTTGATTGGTGTTGGCATTAACCAAAATGTGAATTTTTTGTTTCTTTTCCACTTTTCTCTCTTCCCTTTCCATTTTTTCTCTTCCCTTTTTTTCTTTTCTTCTTTCTTTTTTCCCTTGCCTGAATATATTTAAAGTCATCTCTGAATAGCAATAGAATCATTCCTATATCTGCTTTATGCCAAAGAAATTATTTTTCTTATAATGATATACCACAAAATATATATAATTCTTTTCCTTTTCAGTGTTTAGATTCTTCTAACTCATGTCACATTTAGCATTTTAGTAGTCTACCCATCAACTTTAAGAAATTTGTTCTAATACACTATAGACAATGGAGAGGCTATATTGAAATTTTTGGTTACACACGTGGGATGGTGAGGTGCTGAGATAGAATGCTAAAAGAAATTGTGGAATGTTGTTTACAGAAAATCAGATAGAAAAGCAATGTGAGAAAAATACACAAAATATTAAAAACATTTTCAAATTATTGAATAAGTATAGCAATATGCAAATCAAATAATAAGCATATGATGAAAATTGTATTGAGCATCTTGATAAATTAATAAATAGAGAATTACATAAAACACTTGATTAAAAAATAGTTCTTTGCATCTGGAAGTATCCATGATTTTAAAAAAATAGTCCTTTGCATCTGGAAAGTGCATCTTCATTTGAGAGATTTTTCCTGCATCACACCATCACATAGTGTTAAATGAAGTAAAGACTCTTCATTTCCTGCATTATTGTTATACGTTATTGCAATATTCCATGAATTTTGACTTGAATGTAGTATTATTGAAGGATATTCCAGTTCCCAAAGTTGGAGAAGTTCAAATTAAATATCAAAGTTATTTTTTTTTAATGAAAGTGGATCACATATATATTATGGAAATTAAAAAAAATCCACAGTAGTATTAAACCTTCTAAATAAAATATAAGAATAAAATGATTGTTTCCTAGAAATACTTGGACTCAATCCCAAACTGTAAAAGAGAGATTACTTTTTATGGTCATTCTTGAGGCTTCAGAAAAATTTGTTACCTTGATTTCAGTTCCCTCATCTGTGAAATTTGAAATCCTATAATCCACTTCACTTTCTGAGTGTTGGTTTGGGATTTTCAGTAGTGAGAAGTCAGAATATTTGACACATTATTGTTGTAGGTATCTATAATCAATGACAAAAGATAATGTGCTAAATTCATTGTTCAAAATTTATTTCTCAATTTCCCTTGTGTTAAAAATGGGTGAAACATTTACAGAATAATAGTCCTTTTAAAATTAATAATAAAAAGCTAATATTTAGTGAATTCTTGAAGTGTATTAGATGCATGTATCTGTACCAAAATGTTTTATATCGACTTTTTCATTTAACTCTCATAAGAATCCGTTGTGGCAGGTTCTCTTATTATCATTGTTTTACAGATGAGAAAAACAAGGTTCAGAGACTTATGAAACTTGCCTAGGATTATTCAACAGATAGTATATTTGAGCATATTTAGACAAACTCAAGCACTCTCAACCACCATGATAAGATGCCTCTTTTGTGGATAAAATTGCAAATTTTATTTTAGAAGTTGAGGATTAGTCCTGTATCCTAGGATAATTTTTCTGTGATTTAATTTAATTTAAAAAGAAGTCATGATAATCCTGAAAACCATGGATTGAGCATTTGATTTTCTTTATGTATTTTATTTAGAGCTTATGGTAAGACATAGTGAACATTTATATCCTGAATATCCTTTCCAAGATGCTGTCAAACGTAGATAGTTTTCATTAACTTGTTGCAAAAGAAAGGACCATTTCAGGTCATGAGAAGCTTTAACTATTACTGCATTTCTATTCAGAAGACATGTTATCAGAGTCAATTAACCTTTTGTGTTGCATTCCCTGATAATTTAGCTTCCTCTCAGATCTGTTAACGATGTGTTTAATTCCATTGAAACTGTAAGAGCAAGTGTTATTTCAAAAAATAAAGAGCCATGAAAAAGAGAAAATTGTAAACTTGAGTTCACAATAATAACAAGTATAAGTTTTAAGAAGTCATCTTGGAATTTATTTAAATCTTATCAGGATTATAAAAGTAAAAAAAATGAGTCATACTTTGTAATTCTGATACTGAAACCAAATCTAGATATAGGTATAAAAGAGATGAGATAGTGGTATGAATTTAAACATATATAGATATTTCTTGCTTCTTTCTATCACATATCTCCTTGTAGAGGGGGAGGGGAAATGAATATACCTAGTTACATGCATCTGGAATTCAAATAAGATATGCATTGACTGTAATTCCCAGGGAATACTACCTAGGTGTGTATTTAATAATGTAATTGAAGAAACAATGTAACTAGTGAAGAACAAGTTAGGTTAAAGTTAACTGAATTCTAAAACTGGATTTTGATTCCTATTTTATTTTATTTCATTCATTATGTAAAATAATATTTTGTCATATTAAAATCAATAAATTTTAATTAACTTAATTACAGAAGGAATATTGAAATATAATCTCTTTAATAAAGAAATCAAAATAATAAATAACATTAAAATCCCTTTCTATATTCCTCAGATGTAAATATTTCCTTCCATAGCTATGCTATTCATTTATGAGAAAACAGGTGCTCAAACAAATTGCATGACATTCTTCAGGTGGAAAGATAATCACACTGGATTATCTTTGTTTACCTTATGGTTTTTGCTCCACAATATATCTTGGTAGACCGTATTAGATGTTCCAGGTAGACCCAACATTTAAATTTCTGCCTCATTTTCCATAATAAGAACCTATCACATGTTATTGGCATTCTTTTATTGTTAGGTGTTTATATCATTTCTATTTTCCAAATTTTAACAATGGGGCATTAAATATCATTTTGAATACTTTTTGGAGTAGTTTCATTAGATGACATGCTGAGTCCCAAAGTCATCATCAAAATGTTATCTGAAGTACCTTTATAGTATTATTTTCATGAAACTGAAAAGAGATATCTCATTGTTTAATTTGCATTTCCTTTATTTCAATGGGATTAAGTATTTTTATAGATGCTTATTGGCTAAATTTTAAAATCCTTTCTGCGTATTTCCTATTGCAATGTTTTACTCTTGAACAGAATTGTGTCACCACTCTTTTACTATAGATTTGTAGGATTTACACATATTTTTTCCCATTATGCAATTTTAAAAAATACTTTGTTCCTATGGATTGTCTCATACAGAACTACTAAGTGTATTGAATTTTTCCTCTGTAAATTTTCTTCATGTGCTTTAAATTTTTCCCTACCTAAAGATACACATAATTTCCCTCCAATATTTTTTCTAGTTTTAGTTGGTATGTTTGTATTTCTCAATTATCTGTAATACATATTTTTATTACTAGTGAGATAGAGGTTTCTTTATTCTTTATTTCCAGATGGAAATTCAGAATCAGTTACTGAAATGCTTATTTCACATTGTTTTGAAATGACAATTTAAAATAGAATAAATCACAATTTATTTATGTGTGTTTATTGACTGTCTTTGAGTCTATCAATCTGTCTATTCCAGCATTGCTTTAATTGCTGTAGCTTCATGATACCCTTCATTATCTGAAAAGGTATGTCCATATACTTATTCTTTATAAAAAGTTAGCTTAACTAATCTGGATATCAACTATGCTTGAATGTTTGAATCAGCTTTCAAATTTCATGAAATTATTGTCAGATATTTGATATTTTAATTATAAAATGTATGGACTAATTTGGGAATACTGACATATTTACTATATACTATATTGATTCATCTGGAGCATGAAAGAAGTGTGTGTATATATAAATATATTTGCATTTTTCAAAGTTTTTAAAAGTTTTTAATAAAATTCAAGGAGGGGGTTACATAATCAAGGACAAGACCCATAGTTTAAAAATTTTATTTTTTTAATTTAAAAATTTTATGCCACAGTGCAGGACCATTGCAATTGGACTTCTATTTTCATGACAGAGGTACTTGCAGAGATTTTGTAAGAAATTAACTAGATGGTGTTAACCTGAAGTCCATGAACTCCCTCAAATCATGCTTAAAATATGTGTAGGCCATATGTTCATTTTTCTAAGACTATTTCATGGAAACCCATGCAAAGTAAAGGACATTGTTCACTTGCTCTTCTGAGCCTTCAGAATTGTTGCTGAAAAGTTTTAATCAAAGTGTAGCATTGCTTTTTCTGTAAAACTGATCTTTGAGTTTCCCAGCTTTGTGACACATTTTTGATCAGTTAACTAATCGCAGAAAGGAAGTAAAAAATGTCCTGTAATAATATCCACCAAAGAAAACTTTCTTTTTTAAATTGAACATTTCAGGACATGGCCCCACAAGTGTGTTGAGAGCTTGTTAAGGAAAGAAATTTGTTCTAGTCAAAGAGATGCAAGGTGATAAACAGATCAAGTGAAGAATTATCTCTGGATGCAATTTGTGCCTTCATGAAAGGAAGTGCCAGAAAGTGGATGAAAGGACAAAAATGAAGAGAACTTCTGTCTTAGACTGGAAAGTCCACTGGGAAATAAGGTAAATTCCAAGAATCCATAACTGTACTAGAAGCCCATACAATGGAGGAATCCTTTTCCCCAAATATCTGCTTTTTGCTTGTTTTCTTTCTCCATTACATTTAATGTCATGGAGAGGTGCTGTCAGCTCTATCTGAATTTGTCACCAAGGGGTCCGATATTTAAAATAATGAGTCCATTGAAGTCTAATGCCAATACTAAACATTCAGAGTTTATCACAGTGCTTGTCATTGGGAAATATTTAGATTATATTGCCCCTAGCCTGTTCTTGAGAAATAGATAACTTCATTGTTCTTTTATACATGCTGGAGACTTAAAATCAAGTCTTAAGTTATAAAAATGAAATTACATCACAAAATTGACTTTTAAAATGTTTCATCTTTTAGTTTTCACTGTGTTGTTCATGGTAGACATGAATCTTTGGCATTTATTACAATTGGAATTAAAAATATTTCATCTTTTAGTGTTCACTGTGTTGTTCATGGTAAACATGAATCTTTGGCATTTATTACAATTGCAATTAATGTACTATTATTGATCTTTTATGTCAATGCTAATGAATTTCACTCTACCAAAGGGTGGAGGTTGTATGTCTTCTGAGCACTGTAATACCCCCAGCATCAAGTAGAATTTTAGTGATGAGGATGTGAAGGCTGCCTGCTCTGTGCTGTTCTCACTTTGCTATCTTGCAGTTTTCTTGGGAAACCTGCTCATTCTGCTTACCATCAGAGGGAGCCACCTCAGTGAGCAGTCCATGCACTTTTTTCCTCAGCTACTTGTCCTTTATGGACATCTCAACTATAGCTTTAAAACTGATCAAGGACTTATTGGTCCAGTGGAAGACCATATCCAACAACACCTGCATGGCCCAGATGTTTTATGCCCACTTCTTTGGTTCCACTGAAATCTTCAGCTTGGTGGTCATGGCTTATGCCAGCTATGCAGCCATCTGCAGACCCTTCACTATATGATCATCATGAGAAAACATGTGTGCTATGTCTTGGTGACGGCCTCTTTTATTGGAGCATTTATCCATTCACTCACACATGTATTGATTATCATAGAACTTCCCTTCTGTGGCCCCAATCATGCAGACCATTATTTCTTTGATATATTCCCCCTGTTAAAGCTGGCCTGCACTCACACCAATCCATTGGAAATTGCAATCATTACATCACAGGAGTGCTGTCTATTTTGACTTTTTTTGCTTTGGTAATTTCCTACATCATCATCCTGTCCACCCGAAGACTCACTCATCTGACGGCCGCTGCAAAGCCCTCTCAACCTGTGGCTCACAATTCACTGTGGTGCTTATGTTCTTCTTGCCCCTCATCTTTACCTATGTCTCCATGGCTGGTTCTGTCAGTGATGATAAGGTGTTTGCCCAATTTTACACCATGGTTGCACCCATGTTATGTTCAACCCCCTCATCTACAACTGAGAAAAACTGACATGAAGAACACTGAAAGTGTAATGCTGAGACAAGCTGTTTGAAGGGAAAGGATGCCTCTCGTGTTTGAGCCCTTTGGTCCATCTCATTCTTTTCACAGACTTTTAATGTCAGCAAATGCAGCTGGTTCAGTGGTGTCTTGTGATTTAAAGTTGCAAACCCCAAAAAAGAGAAAACTTGTAATACAATTTCTTGCTGTTGCTTTACTTCTCTGAGCTTGTGTACAAAAGCAATAGATCAGATGATTTCATCCCTTTCAGTCTGATATCTTGGAATTTATTTCATCTTTCATTGATCCCTCACATAGTGGACATTATTGTCCTTTAATTGGGGTAAATTTTGAAGACTCTTTAGTTTGGCTCTCATGCCCTGCTTAAGGAAACACATAGCACTGTTCACACTAAAGGAAATCCTAGGAAATTCAGGCTTTGAGTTTCCATTATTTAAAAAATAAATATAATACAATGTAAAAACATTGCAAGTGTTGTGTATTTTAACTATTTACATTGAACAAATCATGCTTCTAAATAATAATTATGGAAGTCAGGAATATATGCAAACTGAAATTAGCCTTCTATACTCAATCAGTGTTGTACTACAGTAATTAGAAGTTTAAAGTTTAATGGTGAACATCTTTCAGTCCTACAAATGTATTTTTCATTACCTCCAATAAACTTTATTCATTGAGAAATTTTTGATTTCATAAAAGTGACATCAAAATATGGGGTATTCCCATAAACCCTCTGTAGTGGTTTGGCAGTTTGATGTGATTCTGAATTCCAAAAATAGATTTTGAATCATGCTTGTAAACTGATCTGTTAATCTGGGCATGTTTAAGTTATGATTAGGGTGTTGACTGGGCCACATCAGTAGGGCATTAAGCCCCACCCCTTGGCATGTGGGGGAATCTAAGATAAAAGACACAACAAAGGACAGTATTGGAGCAGTTCTGATGTTGGAGTCTTGAGCTGGAGCCCCAGGAAATAAGAGAGCTTGGTTGTGAGGAAGGAGAGAAGGGCCCAGGATAGAGACAAGCCATTTGCCTGATAATCTACAACTGGCCTTAGGAAGTGATGCAAAGCCTAGAGAGCCTCATAGTCTACAGCTGACCTTGTGGAAGAACTAGAGGAGCTAAGCCCTGTGAGAAACACATCCCTGGGTAGAGAGGAACGTGAAAAGACTGAACCCTGGCAAAGTTTGGGAGCTCTCTTGCTCTAACACGTGGCAATGGACTTTGGTGAGGGAAGAAACTTAATGTTTTAAGGCCTGGTAACTGTAAACTTCTACCCCAAACAAATACCCTTTAAAAAGACCAACCAATTTCTGGTATTTTGCATCAACAGTTCTTTGGCTGACAAATACACCCTCCTTGCTCCTCCTCCCACATTTCCCCTATTAATATAGCATCTTACATTATTGTGGTACATTTATTACAATTGATGAACAAACAATGAAGCATTGCCAATATCCAAGGCCTATAGTTTACATTATAGTTTATATTTCTCACTGTATAGGAATGTTTTATAGGAGTTGAC